>JAGFNQ010005915.1:0-54327 GCA_024364735.1 Boesenbergia rotunda
ATTTGCTACCTTATTAGCTTTACCTGGATGGTAGAGGATGTCAATGTCATAATCCTTGACTAGCTCAAGCCACCTGCGTTGTCTCATGTTCAGATCCTTCTGAGTAAAGAAATACTTTAGACTCTGATGATCTGTAAAAATCCTACACTGAGCTCCGTATAAGTAATGCCTCCAAATCTTGAGAGCGAACACTACTGCAGCTAGCTCAAGGTTATGGGTGGGGTAATTCTTCTCATAATCCTTGAGTTGTCTAGAGGCATAGTCAATAACCTTTCCATTCTGCATCAGCACTGCTCTAAGTCCTAATTTAGACGCATCGCTATATATGTCAAAGCTGTCAGTGGTCTCTGGAAGAGTCAGGATGGGAGCACTAGTCAATCTTCTCTTTAATTCTGCAAAACTGTTCTCGCAGTCCTGTGTCCACTGAAACTTTCTATTCTTTCTAGTAAGAGCTGTCAGTGGGGAGGCTATTCTGGAGAAATTCTCTACAAACTTCCTGTAGTAACCGGCTAGACCCAGAAAACTTCTGATCTCACTGGCATTCTTCGGTCTGATCCAGTTACTTACTGCTTCTTTTTTGCTGGGGTCTACCATCACCCCTTCCTTGGAGATGATGTGACCTAGAAAAGACACCTGATCGAGCCAAAACTCACACTTTGAGAATTTTGCATACAGCTGGCTCTGCTGAAGAATCTGCAATACTGTCCTGAGATGTTCAGCATGTTCCTCCTGAGTTGCTGAGTAGATTAGAATGTCATCAATGAAGACGATGACAAACTTATCTAAGTGCTCCCTAAATACTCTGTTCATGAGGTCCATAAATGTCGCTGGAGCATTTGTGACCCCAAAAGGCATGACTACAAACTCGTAGTGCCCATATCTGGTTCTGAATGCTATCTTGGGAATATCACCCTCTTTGACTTTGACCTGGTGATAGCCGGATCTCAAATCTATCTTTGAGAAGACTGTGGATCCCTTTAGCTGATCGAACAAATCATCGATCCTGGGTAGAGGGTATCGGTTCTTAACGGTGACTTGATTCAAAGCTCGGTAATCTATACACAGGCGCATGGACCTGACTTTTTTCTTCACAAACAACACTGGAGCTCCCCATGGTGAATGACTAGGGCGGATGAATCCCTTGTCGAGTAACTCCTGTAGTTGCTCTTGAAGTTCTTTCAATTCTGCTGGAGCCATACGGTATGGTGCTTTTGAGATCGAATTTGTACCCGGAACGAGTACGATCTCAAATTCGATGTCTCTGTCTGGTGCTAGGCCTGGTAGCTCATCAGGGAAGACTACTGGGTAGTCACATACCACTGGGACCTCTTCTAGCTTTTGGTCCTTCTCTTGTTCGGTATTGACTACATGTGCTAGAAATCCAGTACATCCTGAATCCAACAGTTTCTATGCTTTTAGAGATGAGAGAAATTTCTTAGCCTTTCTCTTGGGTTCTCCGATGTATTCAAATTGCACTCCTTCTTAAAGTTGGAATATGACATTCCTTTTTACGGCAGTCTTTGGAGGCATCGTACTTGATTAGGAAGTCCATTCCAAAAATGACATCATAATCAGTCATATCTAGCACGATCAGATCACCATAAAGTTCTCTGACTGCTATACTGACTGGCACTGCACGAAGCCAGTGCGTAGATGCTATAATCTCTCCTGAAGGTAGTGTGGTTAAGAATTGGCCACTGAGTATATCTGGAGGTATAGTTAACTTCTCTGTGAACGCCCTGGGGTTTCTGAGTTCCTGAACTACCTTGGCCTTTACTTTCTATCATGACTGACTTCTGCTGTTGCATGTTGTTCATGTAGTGCTCGGTGATCAGAGCACTGCTAACTAGTTCTTTTGAGGTTTGCGGCCTATGGACGCCGCTGGCCACATTCAATGCTATTTCTGGCCTTAGCATCTTGAGCATTAGCCTGACTCGCTCTCGTTTAGTGCTGACCAGTTTAGGGCTCAGGCGAGCCAGTCTGTTGAATCTCTTCACGGCTTCCTCTACTGATAGGTTACCTTGACAAAATTCAGTGAATTCATCATAATGCCGGTTAGTAACCCGCATATGAAAGAATTCTTTGAGGAACTCAGCTTCGAAGTTGCCCACGTCATCTGATTTATGTCTTGCTTGGCCTTCACCCTTTCCCACCACATTCTAGCATCTCCTGCTAGGCAGAAAGAGGCGCACTTCACTTTCTCTTGTTCTGGCCAGTCCAGAAGCTCCATGGTATTCTCCAGGGTTTTGAACCAGGCTTGTGCATCCCATGGTTCACTAATGCCTGAAAAGGTCTCTGGTTTGAGCTTCTGCCACTGAACTAGATATGCTTCTCTTCTAGCCCCTACTGCTGGGGTTTCTGGTGCTATTGGTGGGATTGGTACTCTAGGTGGAACCTCTGTCACTATTGGGGTTTCCATATTTGGTCCTGGCGTAGCAGTAGGTGTGGTCTGCTGATTAGCCCTTAAAGTGGCTATCTCTTGCTGATGCTCAACTATCTATCTCTGGAGCTGAGCCACTATCTCCACGAGATTAGGTGGAGTCACTATGTCAGTTGCCTCCTATTGAGGCTCAGTAGCTAGTGCCCTTCTAGTTGGGCGTCCTCTTGCCATTATCTAAATAGAAGAGGGTCATACAGTTCATATTCTAATTCTAAAAAAAACATGCTATCAGATATAAACTAAAGTATTAAACATACCTCCGTTAACTGTAAACAAGAATTGACTAGAACACAGATAGCATGAATAACATGAAAATACTATAAATCTGGAAGCAAGAAAATATGGTAATGTGAGGGATACTCTTACTTGGAAGCTGCAGGTCCGATGCTGATGTGTGTGGGGAGGATAGATGGATCTTGCTCTGATACCACTCTGTAACGACCCGCCTTTTGGTACTAAGCTTTAAGGCGGATCGCTACTATCTAACTAACTGGCTGACTAACTGATTACTACTGATCATTATATTCTTTTAATGCTAAACCAACTGGGAGAATTTAAAAAAAAACTTATTTTTCTATTTACTGAACTAACAATTCATAATCATGTTGAAAGTACTAACCAGCCAAAATAAAAACAAAAACTTTAATTTTATTAGCGCAGCCAGGATTCGATCCTCCAACCTCTGCGTTGCATGGCTAAAGCACTAACCAACTGCTCTACACCGCTTTTGTTTTTCACAGTACCAGTCGACTTCTATATGCCAGTCGACTGGTCGGGCCACAGAATGTGTCTGTGCCCGATACCAGTCAACTGGTGTTTTCCCAGTCGACTGGTAGTTCTGAAAAATCCAGCTTTCAGATTTCCAGAACTTATCAAACAAGAACTACAATGTACCAAAATCATATCCAACAAGCATAGTGACATAAATAAAGTTCCACAACTATTCTAGGGCATTTATTACATGTTTTTGGAGGGTTTCTAGCATGTATAGCAACTTAGAAATCACAAAAACGACATGTAGAAGCATAACGTGAATGTGCCAAGTTCGTATCAACTTCTTATTGAAACTATTCAGTATTCCTATCTAAAGGCATCCTTAGCTACTACATATCATTCTATATGGTGCATTAATCTTAGAACAAGCATATCTTAAGTATTTAGCATGTAGATCAAAAGTATCAAGTTCTTACTCCTTAAGCGTAAACATGGATCTAAATCACCATATTACAAGTAGTAACTCATATCATTCAACATCCACTAAACAATTATTAAATCAGGTAAATAAGCTACTTTAGGTACACTAGGCACCACAATTAACGAGTCTAAACATGTTAATACATGGTTCTCATAGTATATTGCGGAATAACTAAAGAAGCATAAAAAGGAGTATTTCTATGCTTTGCAAGTTCCGAAGACTTTTATTCCAACTCCACCATCACACATACTTTGCATCAAGCCCGCCGCCTCCGCTACTAGTGCTTTCCTTTACCTGTATCTGCAGTATAAGGAAATGCAAACTAATAAGCATAAAGCTTAGTAAGTACCATCTAGCCTCACAAAACCATAAAATCTCGGGTTATGCTTTTCAAAACATGCCATACAATTACACACTCGTGTTCCTAAATAATCATGCTATGCTCATGCTAAAATACATGTCATAAAATGTCATGGCATATAACTGACACATGGCCTACGCTGAACTGAACCTGAAAACTAAACTATAGCATGACATACATATCTGAACCAGAACTGAAACTAACTAACGTAAAACTAATTATTAAATTCACCACATGCTAAAAATGAATTGCTGAAAACTATGTACATATAGTAGGTGAAAATAATAATCAACTGCTGTGGGCCCGGCAATGTACCAGCTGTGCGCACATCCCGAATAAATCAAAGGTAGCAAATCCCGAATTCATTAGGGTTCTACTAGGTTATCTGAACCTAGGGGCAACTAAGGAGCCAATGCCATACTAGGTTATCTGAACCTAGGGGCAACTTGGAGCCCATCCCTGGACCGAAGTCCGGTACAATGCCAACTGAAAATAAAATAGTTCCTTTATACTTTTTTTTTCTTCTGCTTCTTGCTTTTATTAGGTTATCTAAACCTAGGGCAACTAGGAGCCCATCCCGTTGAACCTTGGTCCCAATCATAAACTGAAGCAAGAATTTCTATTCTTTAATGCTTTCTATAGCATTAACTGAACTGAATAATTTAACAAACACCTAACGTGCTCCTTCACCCAAACTGAAGGGTAATACAACGTGCTTGTTCATAATTTATGATTTCTAATCGTAGAACATATATATAAGGAAATAAAACATACGAAAAATCAACCGAAACTACTTATATTGCAGGTGAGTGGTACTTACATCCTGTGCTAGGTTTTCTTACGAATAAAAATCTGAAATTCCTTAGGAAACGTCGAACTACAACGTTCATCTTGCTTCTTGGCGTTCTCCTCGCGTCTACGAGGGTCCCCGTAGAGAATAGGGCCTCTTGAGACCTTCCTTTTGCTTCTCCTTTGTCTTGGGCGGCAAGAGAAGAGGGGAAGAGGAAGAAAAATCGCGAGAGGGAGAGAGGGAGTCGGCGGTGAGAAGATGTGAGGGAAAAGAATGAATATAAAAACCCTAAGTTTCCCTTTTATACTTATGGAAAAATTTAACTAATTTTACCTTATCTATATTTCCCTCTAGTCTATGTCAATGAACATAGATTAGCCAAATTGGTAAGTCTATTTTCTTCTCGTGGTACAGGTCCAGGGTTCAAACCCCACTTAAATTTTTTTACTGCGCATTCTATTTTTATTCATTTTTGCCTTATTTGTCCATGAAAAAATTCTATAAAAATATCCATAAATTCAGAATTAATTCTAGGATATTTCTAAAATTTGTTTTGAGAATTTTAGGGCGTTACAGAACCCTTTGCCATTATCAAAACAAAGGTTTGACTTTGGTGCTTCCGCCACCAACAATCTCCCCCTTTTAGATTTATGACAACACGGTTCAAAAAGTTAAGTTAAAAACGATATAACATTTCTAACAAGCAAAAAAAAATCGTTAAGAAACAAATTTCAGTTTTCTCCCCCTGAAACGAATATTCTCCCCCTCAGTTTATCAATGATATGTGGGGTTTGTTAAACCTTCTATGTGCTTTAGATTTTGACTAGGTGCAGAAGTATTTGTACTTGGATAAAAAGTGTTTTGAAATGGTTTTGCAACCATAGATAACAAATTTTACAAGCTTTAGGAAATTTTTGGAAAAGTTTTTCAAGTTTTCCATACTTAGAAAATTTTTCCAAAAAAGTTTTTGCAAGTTTTTCACACTTAGAAAATTTTCCAAAAAGTTTTTGCACGTTTTTCACACTTAGAAAATTTTCCAAAAATTTTTCTCATGTTTTTCACACTTAGAAAATTTTCCAAAAAGATTTCTCAAATTTTTCATACTTAGAAAATTTTTGAAAATTTTGAAATACTTAGAAACATTTTTAAGCACTTAGACATACTTATTACTTTACTTTTTGCAAAAGAAAAATTTTTGAAAAAAAAATTTCTCCTTTCCTTTCTCCCCCCCTTTGCCATATATCAAAAAAAAATGATAAGCAAGAAAAATTGACTATTGCAATTCAATTTTGAATTAGAGTAAGTTTGACAAATTGGAAATCTATATTGAACCAACTCTAGTACTTTCAAGCAAGATAAAGGACCAAACCAAATTGTACTATTCTTGTTCGGGTCTTGTCTAACCAAGTTTGCTACTTATTAACTGTTATAAAACAATAGCTTTTGCTAGAGATAGTCAAGTTAAGTGATCTGATCATGTTAGATTTTCTAAGCTTGACACTTAACCTGATTGTTGTTTAACATGTATTTATTGCCCCAATTATTGCAGATGCACTGACTTAAAGCATCTTGAATAAAGGCATAGATCTAAGCATCTCAACCGAGTCTAGGTTATCAATCAAAGTACCCTAAGCTGCTTGTGAGATGCTGGCTTCTAGATCTATAGGTGCATGCAGTTCTGGGGTTAGGGCCTAAGCTAAGTCCATTTGCACAAAAACCCTAGTTTTGAAGTGGTAGTTTTTGAAATAAAATTAAGTCAAAAAATCATTTTAAATTTCAAAAATTTGATGAAAGAATGATTTTTCAAATTGCTAATTTTCTGAAAAAAATTTAAAAAATAGGAAAACTTTTAAGAGAACAGTCCTATTCTACTAAGCACAATCCTAACATCAAAAATATGAAGTTAATGACTTAGCAAAAAAAAAAGAATAATTAAAGTGTGAATTAGCTAGATAATAGTCAGGTAAGTAAACAACCAGTAGATACAATAGCTGAATAAAAGTCAACCAGTCAACACAAGGACTAGTAAAGTCAATCATAGGTCAACCCTACTAGGTAGGCAAAGTCAAATAGTATGAGTACAGTCAACTAGCTAGAAATCACTCAGATCTACGAGGAGGGGTCAGGGGTAGAATGGACCGGGCTGCCATGACCGGAACATGGACATTATTTCGTTGTGTCAAGCCTCATTTTCCTCGCGATCGGCTCGAATGGTGTCCATGTAAACGGTATGATAGCCCTGGTTCACATTGTGTTCGATCTGCTGGGTATCCATAAACTCGGCGTGATGATCCTCCATCTCCTCTCGGAGGCTGTGGATCTCTGTCTGTAGTAGTGTCAGGCGCTGGTCGGTGGTCAGTGGAGGAGGCTCCTGCAAGTGCTCGTTGATCTCGGTTGTGAGATCGGCTACATCAACCTCTATCTCCTCGTCTGAGTCATCCTGATGTCGAGCCCTCTCTCGTCTCCACGATAGGACCTCGGTGGCTGAAACTTTTATGCCCGCTAAAGAGAAATTTCTAGACCTGATTTAATCAAATTCGGTCATCGGGATGACCTCCCCGGCGGTGACATCGCGACCATGGTGGTGAAGGAGGGCAGTGATAATATGGCAATACGACATCCGCACTCGGGAGTGAGTAGATACGCTCGACGCGTAAATGATCGTGTGGAACATGTGAAGGTGAATATCTATATCCAACTGATGGATCATAGCATAGAGGAGGGAAGTGTGAAACGGTCGCAAGGTCGTGACATCCCGGGTGGTCAGTGGAAGAACACAACAGACTAGAACTCTATAAAGAGCGTAGTCCTGGATGATGAGGTCGACGGACTGAGACTGCCGTACCAATGGGTTCCCCACATCTCCATAAAAGTAGGAATAAAGAGTGTCCAGGTTGACGTGTGTATAGGGGGGAGCAAAGGGAAGGTCAGCCGGAGGATAGCAACAAAAGGTTGACTGTGACTACCGTAGCCCGAGGAATCGGTTAAACAAAGATGGTGAAATAGTAAGAAGAATGCCCTGTACAGTGGTCGAGTAACAGAGGTCATCAATTTTGACCAGATTGTTGTAGAATTCCATGCATAATGTTGAATTTAGTGGATGTGTACAGTAGACAAGATGGTCTAGTTGATAAAAATTGATAGCATCCATAGCTACCGGGCAAGATTGACTAAAGAATTGTCTATTCAAGAAGCTAGTCTTGATAGGTTAGTAGGTGGTGGATGCGAATTTGTTGAACAAAGCTAAGGTTGGGAACCTAGGATCCGGGCTAGGTTCGGCCCCGGGGTCAACTTGTGTAACACGACATTTTCTATATAGGTAAAGAAGATTATGCATTCACTAAGCAAAATACTCGATAAATTAATTATAAATGCATAATTAAAATGGTACCGGGGTGGTATTGTCGAAGTAGGGCGTTCGAGGGAATAGGATGAGTTTTCGAGCGCCTTGGAAGTCAGAGGGATGAGAGGTAACTTCGGATTGGTGTGGTGGATGAGAAAGAGTTGGGCTGTTTATATTTTGATTCACGGGCGCCCATGATGATTGAGGTGCCCGAGAGCCTCTCGGGCGCCTGAGTCAGGGTGTCAACCCCTTTTGGCAGCTTTGGCTGCCTTGAACCATGATAAAGCATGGGGCGCCCGTAAGGTCTCGGGCGCCCGGGTTGACTGAGGTTTGACCATTGACCAGTTTGACCATTGACCAGGATTGACTATGTTGACCAATTTTGACTTAGTTGACTATGTTTGACCAACTAATAACTAAATCAATCAAGCCCTAGATTATATTCAAAATGAGTTTATTTTGTTATTCAACACGAAATTCAATCTTTTTAAAAAAATAGAGTTGAAGAAGTAGGGTAAAAAACATTGAGTTAAAAAAAATTGAGGTACTTTTTGAATAACGTTTGAAAGTACTTTTAGTTGATTTTCAACAAATTTTGAAAACAATTTAAGTTTTATTTCAAAAGGATATTGAATTATACTATTAGGTCCTAGATATCTCACCTCGTTCTACGTGATCAAACATGTTAATCTTATGGGTTTTGTGAGACAGATTTTCAATAATAAATATCTTAATTTTGAAAAACATGGTTAATTTTGAAGATATTGAATTAATTTTTGAAAATTTTATAAAGTTAGGTTTATTGATTTTGAAAAATATGCTGAATCTAAGATTAATTGAAATTTATGTTAGATTCAAATTTAACAAATAGTAAAGTGAATTTGATTTTCAATAATTGTCTTCCAGGTCTTGGCGAGGCACAAGGCCTTCTTTGGCCGAAGCCTTATTGGTGCAACAACCCTTTCCTTGACAAAGCCTTTTACTGAAAATTTATCTTCAAGTTACTTCTTGAAAGATTTTCATCTAACTAGTTTGGGTCTTGGATCGGTAGCTGGCTAGTTCCACCAAAAAGGCTTCCCTAATGTACTATCATCTCACCTCCACCCAATACTATATTGTTCAAATTTCAAATAAATCATTTGTCCTTAATCAAACCAATCCTAAATCTAAACATAATAATAATTAAAATTGCAAAAGGAAATAAACAAGCAAACAAGAAAAAAGTTATCTAAGTCACATCATAATTGGAGTAATACTCTGGTTTTTTAAAATCAGCAAGGTTATGAATTAAGTATTCTAACATATTAACCTTAACTTTCAGAGCCTTATTTTCTTGTTCTAACTTTCTTAAATTTCCCTTAACTAATTTATATGAATTAATCATGTTCTTTGTGGTAAATATTGGATTTTCAAATATTGTAAATTTACCTTTCTTGATTGTTTGTCTAGTACTTTTGAGAGTTCCGAACGGCGACGGTCTACTCTTGCGGGTGGGGCACTTCTTCTCGTAATGTCCTATTTCGTTGAACTTAAAACATATTACATGTTTTTCTAGATTTTGGATTAACCATATTACCATTTGATTCCCGGTTGGAAATCTCCCCCTTGATTTTAGCCGTCTTTCTTTTCTGTTTCTTCAGCATCTTGTAGTGGCCACGAGCCAATCAGACCAGTTTGGTTTGATCTCCTTCACTGTCTTCTGATTCCGAGTATGAGTCAGACTCGGTTACTGGTTAAAGCTTCTTCTTTGGTGGTTCTCTTGGAGTTTTCCCTGCACTAGAAATTACACCTTCCTCGACCATTACAGTATCTATTTGATTATATAATTGTAATTCTGAAACAGATTCGAAATTAGTTACCATTTTTGTCTCAGTCAGTTCGTCATCTGACTGTAGCTCGAATTCAGAGTTAGGTACGGATTCTATCTCATCATCTGATCCGGAGTCAATTTCGAAGTCGGGTGCCAACTCTGTCTCGGCTGTTTGAGCTTGAGCCGAGAATGCAAAATAATTTACTTGATCTTCTTCTTCACCCGAGTTCTCTTGATGAAGGTTGATCAATTTTTCCCAAATTTCTCTAGCACATTTGAATGGACCTACTAGTTCGAGTTGTTCCTTGGTTAGGCCACATTGGAGGATTGCAGTTGCCCTCGCATCACTCTCGATTTGGTTGAGGGTTTGTTCATCTAGTTTGTCCCACTCGATTGATAATTCATCCTCTACAGGAAAAGAGAATCTCGTTTGGATGATCATCCATATGTCAATGTGGGCCTTCAGATGAGATTTCATTTGTGTTTTCCGTGAATTGAAATTTACGCCAGAGAAGAGCGGTGAACGAACACAGTTCCATTCTTGGTTGGCCATTTAAAAAATTTAACTGAAAAAGAATAAGGAAACTCATTCCATGATTGAGTCTTGGATTAGTAGTGCGGGAAGAATTATTATAGCGGGAAAAAGATCGAGTGGTGTTGCACCAACTCGATTAACGAGAAAATTCTAGCAAAAAAAAATATTTTAAAATTCATAAATCCGAAAAAAAAATCTCAAACTGCTGGTTGCACCAAGTTTGAGCCACCTGCTCTGATACCACTTGTGGGATCGGATTGAAACGATAGAGGGGGGGTGAATAACATTCGTAAAACTTTTTTCGGAAGTGTTAGAGTAATTGCACAGTAGAAAATAAAACCAATCGCTAACTCGATTTATTTTTACTTGGTTCAGAGTTGCAGTCGGCTCCTACTCCAAGGCCCACGGTCCTTGACCGTTTACGATGGGCAATTCTATATTTTCGTGAAAGATTACAATTCGAGTGTACAAATATAGAATTGAAAAATAGAGTTACAACACTTAAAGAAAAATCAATTTTACCGACGACCGAAGAGGTTGGAAGTTTCTGGAGCAGCGGGTCATCGTCAGCGCTTGAATCACGAGTACAGAACTTGTCGGAGTGGAGCGCTTGAGCGTAGCAGTTGAAAGCAATTGATCTTGAAGCCTTGGGGGTGAACCCCCTTTTATAGTAGTCAGTGGGGCACCTGTATCGAAGGGGGTGCCTGACACGTGGCCTCTCCTATGCGAACTTTAATCCGCAGGCTTGGTCAACGCCTATCCCCTTCCATTGAGGTGCCTAAGCTGACTTGGGCGCCTGTGTTAACACAGGCGCCTCACTTGACTTGGTCCAGATGCTTGCATGGCTTGTTTGCTTCGAATGCTTGGAGTAACCTTGCACTGGGCCGCCTGTCTCATCACAGGCGCCTAGCCTAGTGAGGCGCCTCACTCCATTGAGGCACCTAAATGCAGAAACTTCATCCCTTCATTCCTGCAACCAGGGTTAGTTCCAAAGACATTCAAAGCATACAAATGATATGTTTAGAGCGTTCTTTACAGCCTGAGCTGTCTTGGTTCTGACTTTGGATCTCCCAAATGGAACCCTAGGTCGAAACCGATACCTAATGTTCCCTTCTATGGGGAACGCTTCCTTACCTACTCCCTAAGGAGAATTTACCTTTTTTTTCCAACCGGCTTCGCTAGTTGGACTTTTGCCCAGCTTCACTCACCAGGTCTTCCTGCCCAATCCGCGATCAGGTCTTCGTGCCCAGCTTCACTCACCATGTCTTCGGTGCCCAGTCCTCGACCTGGTCTTCGTGCCCAGCTTCACTCACCAGGTCTTCGCGCCCTGCTTCACTCACCAGGTCTTCGTGCCCAACTTCACTCACTAGGTCTTCGTGCCCAACCTTATGTTAGGACTTAGTTGCCCAGCCCGCGGCCAGGACTTAGTGCCTAGTGTACCTAGGACATTCCTGCACACTTAATAAGCTTGTTAGATCACAACCAAATCTTAACTTCTGAACCCTTTGCCATTATCAAAACAAAGGTTTGACTTTGGTGCTTCCGGCACCAACACTTGGGTTTATGTGTTGGTGCTTAGAAGAGGATTGAAGAAGGTGATTAATTGCAAGCCTTGGTGACTCTGCATCTTGGTAGCTCATTGCCCACATGACGCCCAAGAGGGGAGGGTCATACAGTAGAAGACTGTGAGGTAAAAGACGAGGTATATCTCTTCTTTGGCTCCTTCGTTATTCTTGTTATTTTATGCTTGTTTTTATCATTGCATGTGTATTAATTATCATGGTTTAATTAGTTACTAATTACTGTTGATAATTAATTATATCATGGACCTCGATAATAAACACAAAAACCGGTGATCCATTCGTCGTTTTTTTCGCGGTCAATTGATTCGGAAAGTTACAAGGCCTTACTCTTGAGTTTGGCTAAGTTGTGACTTGAATCAATTGATGCGATGACGAGACGGTCGTTTAAAAGACGGGGCTCTATTCGGATTAAATTTTTAATCCGTAGACATAGAGAGGTCTCTCATGTTCGACCCAGTGATTGTTTAGGAAACCCGCCGAGCCATACCTCGGTTACAACCATCAGTTTGCTACTCACTAACTGTTATATAATAGCAACTTTCACTTGGGTTAGTCAAGTTAAGTAGTCTGATTAAGTTAGACTTTCTAAGCTTGACTACTTAACTTGATTACTGTTCAATTGTATTTATTGCCCCAATTGCTTTTGATGCATGACTTAAAGCATCTTGAGTCAAGGCATAGGCCTAAGCATCTCGACCCAATCTAGGTTATCAATCAAAGTACCCTAATATGCATGTGAGATGATGACTTCTAGATCTGTAAGAGCATGCAATGCTATGGTTAAGTCCTAAGCTAAGTTCATTTTGTAGAAAAACCATAGTTTTTGGAAGGGGTAATTTTTTATATAAAGAAAACTAAGTCAGAAAAATATTTTTTTTAAAATAATATAATTTTTGAAAACAAATTTATAAGATAATAAAATAGTTTTTAAAATAAAAATAGTCCTATTCTACTAAGCACATCCCTAGAGATAATCAACTCAAAGTGCATAAATCTAAGGTAGATGATCAAGTTGTAACGACCCGAAAAATTCTCTTAATATTTTCTTAAAATATTAAGCATGTCTAGATAATTTTCTAAGGGACCTAGAATTATTAATGCAAACTTTGGCCTAGAAAATCCATATTTTCTCATTTAATTTGGGAAAAAGGGCACTAATGAGCCTTATATGGGCTTTTTAGTACCATAATTATTGGTAGATGTTGGGTAAAAATTTATAGAAATATAAAGGAGATTTAATGAGAAATATTAAATAATTATGGGGGATTTTTAAAAGGATTTTCGGAATTCATAGGAAATAAAAAATAATAATAATAATTAAATAGGAAAATTAGTGCATGGACCAAGGGGTTGAACCTTGGACCTCTTGTACAACCATGCATGCTCTAACCAACTCACCTAGCAAGGTATTTTTATGAGAAAATGAAGTGGATGTTGGTTAAAGCTTAGAAGAAGATGAAGGGTCATGGAGAGACTCTTCATTCACCACCTTAATGGGTTATAAAGAGGGGGATTTTGGGAGTTATTCTCTTCTCTCCATCAATTGCATTTTCTTCCTTCTTCTTTCTCATCCTAGCCGAAATCTACAAGGGAGATTTTCCCTTGGGAAAACTCCACAATAAGGTCCTACCACCAAGATCTAAAGGTTTCCTAAGGTTCCAAGGCTAGGGGTGATCAAGAGACAACAAGTCTTCCTTCTTCTTTCCATCTAAGGTCAAAAAATCAAGAAACCCCAAGGTAAGACTCCCTCACTTGTGGTATAATAGTTCCTTATGGTTTCCATGATTTTTAGCATGATATATTGGTTGGTTTGTGGATTTGGTGTTGAAAGAAACAAAAACCAAGAACCCTTGGTGTATGGGTTTCGGCCACAATATTTTAGGGTTCAAAAATGATGCTAAAAATCTTGATAATGTTATTTAATGTTCCCTTATGATGTTTAGAGGTTAAGTATAATTTTTGGGAATTTTTGGAGTACCCTAGGACACCCTAGGGTTTCGGCCAACATGAAAGGAACAAAAACCAAGAACCCTAGGTGTATGGGTTTCGGCCACAATATTTTAGGGTTCAAAAATGATGCTAAAAATCTTGATAATGTTATTTAATGTTCCCTTATGATGTTTAGAGATTAAGGATAATTTTTGGGAATTTTTGGAGTACCTTAGGATACCCTAGGGTTTCGGCCAACAACAAGAACCCTTGTGTAGGGTTGGGTTTAAAACCTCAAGTGTTTGTTTTATGTATTGTCATGATATAAGGGAGATGGAGGTTATTTATGAATGATATGTATGTATGCCATGTCTTATGAATGATATGCCATGTTTTATGAATAATATGCATGTATGTCATGTCTTATGAATGATACGTATGTATGCCATGATTTATGAATAAGATGTATGTATGCCATGTCTTATGAATGAAGTTAAAGTACATGCCTTTAAGGCACAGCTATGATGTTAAGTATGAAGAATGAATGATGATGAATGACAAGTATGATGAATGAATGATGATGAACGACAAGTATGATGAATGAAAGATGATGCTTATGTCTTTAAGGCATAAATATGCTAAACGACACGGTCGATGGTTGACGGTACGACGGTCGAGAGGACCGGTAAATGGGCCGGTAGACGGGCCGAGCCGTAACAAGTTATGCTATGTTAAGTATGCCATGAATGTCTCATGAATGATGAAGCATGTAAAGTATTTTACTTTATGAATGGGCTTGTACCGGACCGAAGTATGGGTTCAAGGGATGGGCACCTTAAGAACGCCCCGGTTCTGGACTACCGACTATGCTATCTACGGTTCTGTCACTACCGAAGCTGTGCAACAGGGATGGGCACCTTAAGAACGCCTCGGTTCGGGGACTACCGACTATGCTGTCCTTACCCTAGTAGGTCGAGGCTAGCTACCTCGTATTTACTTAGGGATGCGCGCTTATGATGTATGTATGTGGTACAAGCCAGGGCCCCAATGATATGATGATTATGTTTAAGCATTTAAAAGTATGTTTTAAAAGTTAAGCATCCTTATGTATATGCATTCCACACATGCATCCATTCATGTTATGCATTATGTTATGAAAAGTATGTTTATGAAAAGTATGTTTATGAAAAGTATGTTTAGGAAAAATTATGTTTATGCAAAGTATGTTCATGTTGAGTTATGATGCCATGATTTATTTATGTTTATGCCATGATGTAATTATGTTTAGGCCATGATTTATTTATGTTTATGCCATGATGTAATTATGTTTAGGCCATGATTTATTTATGTTTATGCCATGATGTAATTATGTTTATGCCATGATTTATTGATGTTTATGCCATGATGTAATTATGTTTATGCCATGATTTATTTATGTTTATGCCATGATGTAATTATGTTTATGCCATGATTTATTTATGTTTATGTCATGATTTAATTATGTGATGCTAAGTTAGAATGCTAGGATTTTATTTATGTTTATGCTAAGTTAGAATGCCATGATGATATGCTAGATAGGTTGATCTACACCTTATGTTTATGTTTATACCATGTTTCATGCCATGTTAGGAATGTCTAATGATGAGTATGTTTATCCCATGCTTTATGCTACGATAGGAATGTTAATTATGTCTATGCTTATGTTTATGCTTTATGCCATGATATAAATGTTTAATCATGTTTATGCTTTATGGCATGATAAAAATGTTTAATCAAGTTTATGCTTATGTTTATGGTTTATGCCATGATAGGAATGTTTAGTTATGTTTATGGTTATGCCATGTACCATGCCATGTAAAGTTTAAGTAGATTTATGTATATGCTTCAGGTTTAAGACTAAATGATGATTATGTTTCTTATGATTATGAATGAAAGACGAATGGTTTTAGTGAGTAGGAAAGAGTCTTACTAAGCCTGTGTGCTTATAGTCTTTTTCCCTTATACCGCAGATCATGCAAGGGGACAGTAAGGAAGCAGCAGGAGGGCAAGAACAATGTGTGTGATAGTGACTTGGCCCAGGAAATCATATGTTTACCGTTTATGCCAGAACTTTACTTTTGACATATCTATGCTTGAATAATGACTCATGGAACTTTATGTTATGATATGACATGATATGATGCCTAAGTTCAAAGTGAACCTTATAATATAAGGTTATGTATGACATGATATGATGCTTAAGTTCAAGGTTAATATGCTAAGGTTCCTATGTCATTAAGTTAAGAATGTTAGTAGGGCATGTATAAGTTAAAGTTATAATCCGCTGCCTTATGATGTCTACATGCCCTAAGTATGTTAACGTAACGCCGCTTAGGAAAAAAAAAAGCGGGCGTTACACAAGTCAACTTTTACAAATAAGGAAAGTTAGAAAACAAATTCCTAGTACAACATCAAGCTATGAAGATGAGCCCAGATGCCAAGAAGGGCATGGATACCATGAACAGAACATGGACATCATCTCTTCATGTCGGGCCTGGTCTACTGCGAGCCTCTCATCATGTTGGGCCTGAAGGGCATCCATCTGCTCAACGTGATAGGCCTCCATCTCTTCTCAAAGACTATGAACCTCCATCTCTATCCGTGTGAGATGCTAGTCCGTAGTCATCGAAGGAGGTGGTGGTGGAGACTCCCTTAGCTGCTCCTCGATCACGGCGGTGATATCTGCGACATCGAAGTCAACCTCGTCATCCGAGGCAACCTGTGGTGGAACACCTTGTCGTCTCCAAGATATGACACCGGTGGCCATGATATCTACAGTAGCTATCGAAAAGCTCCTAATTCCTATTTTGTCAAACTCGATCATCATGATGATCTCTCCGATAGAAACATCATGATCGTAATGATGGAAGAGTGCAGTTAGGATGTGACAGTAGGGGGTCTACACTCTAGAGTGAGTGGAGATGCTAGAGGCATAGATGATCGTCTTGAACATATGTTGACCGATGTCTATGTCCAAGTGGTGGATCAACGCGTAAAGTAAGAATGAGTGAAAGGGTCACATAACCGCAACATCCTATGAAGTCAAGGGAAGGATGCAGCGGACCAAGACTCGATAAAGGGCGTAGTCCTAGATGCACAGATTGACGAAACAAAAATTCTGAACCGTCGGATCTCTCTCACCTTTGAAAAAATAAGAGTAGAGAATGTCAAAGATAATGTGTGAGTAAGAAGCAGGAAAGGGATGATCCATTGGAGGATAACAACAGAACTTGAACTAAGAGGGTCGTAGTCAAAGAAATCTAGTAAATAAAGAAGGAGAAATGGTAAGTGAAAGGGTCTGAATAGTAGTGGGGTAGCAGAAGTCATTGATAATTACCATTTTTGCAAATCAAATTAGGCTCTCAAATTCATATTATGATCTCTTTTATATGCTTAATCTTGTATTTGCACTAGGTTCCATGAGTTAATTCTATTTTTGATTTTAGATGCAAATCTTTGTATATTTGTGATGTTTGACATTAAATTTGAATCTAATTTTGTAGCCTTTGAATGATTATGGACCTATATCAGATTGGATCAAGTTTGAGTCAGAATTGGATTCGGATCAAGATGATCAAGCATTGGAAGAAAATGGGTCGTCCAATCAAGAAACGGTGAGATCTGAGCCATCTGTCAGCTTCTGATCAATCCTAGCTCAAGATAGGGTTAATCAAGTCCGTAGATCAAGATCTGAAGCTTTGGTCCCAATTAGAAGCCATCTGATCGTTGGATCAAGTTTAAGAGAAGTCTAAACCGTCGATTCAAGAGGCAGAGAGATCTGAGCCATCCGTTGCAGATCTGATCGATCCCAGCTGAGGAGAAGCAGATCCTGACCATTGATGGAGATCTAGATGGTTTGGACTCAATCTGAGTTGATCTGACCGTTGGATGAGGCAAGGATGATCACAGCCATTCATTTTTAAGAGGAATTAATTAAAACAGAAAACTTCTCCCCAGATCTGGTGTCACGAGTTTTCATCTGTTCTTCTCTATTCTTCATCTATTCTTCGCAGTTTTCTTCTCCGATAGTGCGCGACCACATTCGATCCAACTTGTTCAAGGTTTTGAATCATTGAGGTCAATTTCCCGAGAAGTTTGTAACTCAATTCCATCTCTGGAAGCTCAGGTGAGGTTTTCGCCGAGAGCTAGCTTCATCTGATCGATCCCTGTTTGATCATTTTCATCAATCGGAGCACTCAGAGGGGTTCTCTGAAGTGTTCTGAGGGTTCCCGAGCCACATTCACAATCCAATCAACAAAGGGGAAGAGATCGGAGGAGGTTTCAGATCGCGCAACCAAGTTGCAACTAAACTACGCACGAAAGTTGGATCTCGCTGGTTTTCGAGCTAGAGGGTCTCTGACTCGGCGCTTGTGTGACGACAAGTAGGAGACCTTGGGAAGTCACTGATCGGATGTTTAGTTCTTGCAATCTTAGTTTCTGAATATTGTTTCTCTGTTTTAGTCATTTAGTTTCTGAATATTGTTTCTGTTCTGCACTCTATTTTGTATTTGATCTGTCTACTCGACCGATCAACAAGGTAACTGATCGGTCTGTCGACCGATCAGGTAAGCATCTGATCGGTCTATTGACCGATCAGGACTATATTTGAGCTACATTCAAGACCTGTTCTTCAGTAAGATTGTTTCAGACGATTCAGTGCTGCAAATTGGCTTTAATCTTATAGTTTTACATCGAATTGCTTAGTTTTCAAATAGATTAAGTTTAGTTTTTACAATCTCCTAGTTTAATTCTGCTTGAGCTAAGTCTATTTCATTTCAAACTGTATTTTCATTCTTTATTGCAAAACAAACCCCCATTTCAATTTGAAAACCCAAAACTTAGAAAACGACAAATTTCAAGCATGAACTAAAGACTCTGAACTAGTCCTTGGAAAAATACGACTTGAGGCCCCTGTGACACTTGTTATTGGCCATCATCAAATTTTTGGCACCGTTGCCGGGGAACACACTAGATAAGTTTGTTTGATTTGAGCTTGTGTGCTTATTTTCATATTTGGTGATCTATTTCATTTGCATTATTTTTCTATATACATTTGCTGCCATTTTTTGTTTGGTTTATGACCAGGACTGCAGGTGGTGATCTAGTAGAATTTGATCTAGAGATTGAGAGAACATTCAGAGCTAGAAGAAATCAAGGTAGAATTTCAGAAGCTATTGAGATTATCCCTACTCATTCAAGCAGTCCTATGGAAGAACATCAGAAACCTATGAAGGAGCTTGTAGCACCTGATGATGCTTTTCAGTATTCATGTATTGCTTATCCAGAGTTAGCTGGTGATTTTGAGCTGAGATCAAGCCTTATCCATTTACTGCCCAAGTTTCAAGGACAATCAGGAGAGGACCCAAATAGACATCTACATGAGTTCCATGTAGTATACTCCACCATGAAGCCTCAGGGGATTTCTAAAGTGGATATCAAGTTAAGGGCATTTCCATTTTCTTTAACTGGAGCAGCTAAGGATTTGTTCTATTATTTGCCTACTAGACATGTTTCAAGTTGGATTGCCATGAAGAAGGCATTTTTAGAGAAGTACTTTCCTGCCTCAAGAACTGCTATAATCAGAAAAAGCATCTGTGGTATTTAACAAGTTGTGGGAGAGACCTTATATGATTATTGGGAGACATTCAACAAGCTGTGCTCTAGTTGTCCACAACATCAAATCAGTGAGCAGCTTCTTATTCACTATTTTTATAAAGGTCTACTTCAAATGGATAGAATTATGATTGATGTTGCAGCTGGAGGAGCTTTAGTGAACAAGACACCAGATCAAGCGAGAGAATTAATTTCAAATATGGCGTAAAAGTCACAACAATTTGGAAGTAGAGCTCTTTCCACTAGAGGGGTGAATGAGGTCCAAATGGTTTCTAATGAACAAAAGGAGATCAAGAGTTCTTTGATGGAGCTTACTTCTTTGGTGAAGCAAATGACATTGAAAAATGTGAGCTAAAATCAATATTTTTCAGTACCTTCACCTACAAACCAAGTGATGAGGTTGTGTAGCATTTGCTCAAGTCAAGAACATAACTCGGATTTGTGTCCTAACTTACAACAAGATGAATCATTAGTCGCTTTGACTAGAGGGCAATTTCAATCAAGGAATGACCCTTATTCATCTACCTACAATCCAGGTTGGAGGGATCATCGTAATTTGAAGTATGGAAACTCATTTTATCAACAAAACCCTTCACAACAGCCCCCACAACAATTTCAGCTGAATTTTCAGAATTTTCAGCAAGGGAATCATCAATTACAACCACAATTTCAGCAAAACCAGTAATTTCAGCAAGGAATTCAGCTATTCCAGCCTCAATATCAACCAAATCAGCAAGGAAATCAGCCTTTTCAAACCTTCCAACATCAAAGTCAGCAAGGATTTCAACCTTCACAACAAGATTTTCAACCATACAATTAGAATTTTCAGCCTTCAAGTCAACAATTTCAACCTTAAAGCCAGAATTTTCAGAGCTATAATTTTCAGGAACATCTACCTAATTCTCAGGCCAATTTCCAGCAATTTCAACCATTTAATCAGCCCCAACAACCTCCATTTCAAAATTCACAGCAACATCAAGGTTTTCAACAACATATGTAACGCCCGCCTTTCTCCCACACCTCTTGGTGTGGCGAGATGGGCGTCGTTACGCTAAACATACATATGCATAAAATAAAACATCTTAATGCTGCGGAAACATTTTTTTTTCTAACATGCTTTTATTCTTGCAACTAAACACATGGAACATTTATACATGACATCATATCATAACCTAACCATTCCATGACTTATTCATAACCATCGTAAGCAGCATGTACTTATCCATAATGTAGCATCATAAGTCTTAAGTCATCCGTTAGTCATAACCATAAAACATAGCATAAAATTTAAGAAAACATGTTCACACCCAAGACATGCATTATGTGAGAATATAAGAATCTTTGCCAAGTCAATGCTACACACACACATGCTTCTGCCTCTCCTGCGGCTTCGCTTAATAGCTTCTTGCATGATCTGCGGTACGAGGAAAATAAAACTATAAGCACATAGGCTTAGTAAAACCCTTTTCCTACTCACTAAAACCATACGTTATTAAACATAAACATATCAAGTATCCGACATAGCGTAACTTCGAACATAGACATAAGCATAGTCATGGCATAAGTCATAAGCATATGAACAACTACCATAACATGATTTCCTAACATAACCATAGATCTACAACCTACTTAACATACATGAGCATAAATATACATACATGAGCATAAACATACATACATGACATGAAATATACTTATAAACATACATGAGCATAAACATACATACATGACATGAAATATACTTATACTTGGCATAATTCCTAACATACATGAACATAAGGCATACTTATCATATCGTAATTCTTATCATACATGCATATAAAACATACTTATACATGACATGAAATATAAGCATAAACACAAGCACAAAATATACTTACCTTGGCGCGATGCATAACATGGATGTATGAATGAGACAAATGCATTTACTACATAAGGATGCTTAGTTTTGAAATCATACTTTTAAATGCTTAACATAACATCATTGGGGGCCCCGGCTTGTACCACATACATACTTCATAGCGCGCATCCCTAAGTAAATACGAGGTAGCTAGCCTCGACCTACTAGGGTAAGGACAGCATAGTCGGTAGTCCTAGAACCGGGGCTTTCTTAAGGTGCCCATCCCTATTGCACAGCTTCGGTAGTGCCAGAACCGTGGACAGCATAGTCGGTAGTCCAGAACCAGGGCGTTCTTAAGGTACCCATCCCTTGGACCCTTACTTCGGTCCGGTACAAGCCTTATGCATGAAAATAAACATGCATGCTTCATCATTCACACTTGTCATTCATACTTATCATTCATACTTATTTCATATCATTGTTATGCCTTCATCATTCATACTTATCATTCATACTTATAATTAAGGCATAACCATCATCTTTATTCATGCTTATCATTCTTTGTTCATAACATAGAACATACATACATAATCATGTTTCTAGTCATAATCTTATCCGAGTTCATAAAGCTTGCATGATCATGATACAAAATCAACATACATCTCATACAAGATACATTTTATCTTACATACATGATCCTAGTATCCATCATAAGACATGAATGGTAAGCTACATATAAACCTAACACATACTACTAGGATTCATAGCATTCATCACCAAACATGCATATACCTTCATGAGTCATAATTTCATTATAAGCATTTATCAATCATACATGCATTATTCTATTTATCATAATATACTCCTACATAAATTTCATGTATTCATGGTATATGATCTAAATATTCATGATTAAAATCATAACCTAAAATCAACCATACATGTCACATAACACATAACCTAAGGTTTTAGTCATATGGAAGCCCTTACATCATGCCTAACCATGTACTAGCATCATGGGAACTTATAAATATGCATTTTTATAATCTTAACCCAACCCAAACCCTAGGGTTGGGTCTTGGCCGAAAGTCTCAAGGATCATGGGTCCATGGTAAATTTGCCTAGATCATGATTACATATCTTACCTACATATCATGCCATAGAAAAATTATTTGAATCCTTGATTGGACTTAACTCCAAGTCCTAGACCTAAAACAAGAGTTGGCCGAAAACCCTAGAAGGGTAACAAGCCCATGGAAGAGTTCATTTAACACCATTCTTACCCATAAGGTATCATAAGAATCATATTAATCATGCTTGGAAAGGTTGGAGTTTCCCCTAGCCTCTTGACCTTGATGTGGCCGAAACATATAAGGGTAACAAACCCTTAGAAAATTCATGTAAGTCACTATTTTCTTCCATACTATATCATAGTAAGACACACTAAGCATACTTGAGGGATTAAAATTTAATCCCTAGCCCTACACTTGATGTGGCCGAAACCCTAGATGGGTTTTAGGGCATCAAAAATTTCCCTAAATCTCAATCTATGCCTTACATCTTATCATGAAACATTTAAGAGCACAAAAAGGAATTTACATCATCCCTAGGCCTAAACCAAAGGCCTTGGCTGAAAGTTCCAAAAGCCCTAATCATGGATTTTCCCAACATATCATGCCAACAAAACTTAGATCATGATAAATATCTTGAAAGCTATCATACCACTGGTGAGGGGGTTTTACCTTCCTTGATCTTGCTTACAAACTTCAAATAAAAGATAACAAGAGAACCTCCTTGTCTCTAAACCCTCCTTAGTCCTTGTATCCTTGTAGGGGGGGCCTTAGATCTTCAAGATGGGGTCCTTGGTGGAACTTTTCTCAAGGGAACAAGAACCTTGAAGTTTCGGCCAAAGCAAGGAAGAAGAAGGAAAATGAAGAAGAGAAGGGAAGTTGTAACTCCCTTTCCTATTTATATTATTTTGAAAAGAGGTAAATGAAGAGTCATGGTGTCTCTTCCCTTGATGACTCTTCATTTCCTACACCTTAACTAATATCCACTTCATTCCCTCATAGTACTCCCTTGCTAGGTGAATTGGTTAGTGCATGCTTGGTTGTATAATAGATCCAAGGTTCAATCCTTGGTGCATGCACTAATTTTCTATTTTATTTTTAATTTATTTCCTATTATTTTCGAAAATTCCCTAAAATTCCCTCATAATTATGTTAATATTTTTCATTACAATCCATCTATTTTTACATTAAATTTTACCTAAAACTACCTATAATAATGGCACTAGAAAGCCCCTATAAGGTCCCTTAGTACCTAGTTTCTCAATTTAAATGAGAAAACCATGGGTTTTAGGCTAAGGTTCGTACTAATATTTCTAGGCCCTTCGGAAAATTATCTAGACATGCTTAATATTTTTAAAGAAAATATTAAGAGAATTTTCCGGGTCGTTACAACATAATCCTTCATTTCAAGGCCAACAAAAATCCCATGCTAATCAAGGAGGCTATGGAGGTTCTAGTGATTTTAATGCTTAACAACAAATGCTAGAGGAGATGATGCAACAAATCCTACAACAACAACAAATTTTGCAACAACAACAAGGTCAACAAAAAAATGATTGTACCCTTCAAAACATTGAGAGGCACATTAGTCAACTAGCTAGTGGGATGAATCAAATGCAAGCCTAAGGATCAAGTCAATTACCTTCTCAAGCTACTCCTAATCCAAAGGGGAATGTTAGTGCCATAACTTTGAGGAGTGGGAAGGTAGCTTCAAGTTCGAATGTTCAAAGGGTTGATTTTTTTGAAAATATTCCAGCAGCTAGTTTTCCAGCACATTTGAGTCTTGAAATGGCTTCTAAATGAGTGGGGTGTGATCCTAGATCGAGCCTAACTCCTTCTTCAATTGATCCTGTGATTTTGGTGGAAAATGAAGGAGAAATCAGTAAGAAAGGTGAATCTATAGTAGCTACTCCACTTGACATTTCAGCTCAAAACTCATTTTCGAAAATTTCAGCTCAAGTGGAGGAATCAAGGGTTCCTTTACCTTTTCCACAGTGCAAGACTCAAGCTAAAAAACACGTAGAGGAGGAGAAGGCCAAGGAGTATAATGAGCTTGTAAAACTTTTTAGTAAGGTGGAGATTAATGTGCCTTTGTTGACCATGATCAAGCAAATTCCCAAGTATGCTAAATTTCTCAAGGATTTGAGTGTGCACAAGAAGAAGCTAAAGGAAAATGAATTGGTCACTTTAGGGAAGAATGTCTCATCTCTTATTCATTCTATTCCTCAGAAATGTGAAGATCCAGGGGTATTTACTGTGTCTTGTGAGATTGGGAGGACTCTTTTTCATGATGTTATGTTGGACTTGGGAGCCTCTATTAATGTGATTCCTGGATCAGTTTTTCATATTCTTGGTATTGGACCTTTGCAGTCTACAAGAGTGGTTATTCAGCTAGCAGACAGGAGTTAGACTCACCCAGCTAGAATCATTGAAGATGTACTAGTGAAGGAGAAGGAGCTGATTTTCCCTGCGGATTTCTATATCTTAGACATGGAGGGGGATTATCTGGCAAATAGATCTCCACTTATTCTTGGGAGACCATTCTTGAAGACTGCAAGGACAAAAATTGATGTATATGCAGGCACACTCTCTATGGAGATAGGAGACACAGTTGTGCAGTTCAGTATTTTTGATGCTATGAAGCACCCCAGAGAGGATCATTCTATTATGAGCATGGATATTCTAGATAAGTTTGTTGATGTAGATTTGTTTGCTGAGGGAGCTCCATTTGGTATTCTCAAAGGATATTTTAGCTCAGAGGAGGGTGAGGAGGCATTTGCTATAGAGGAGGCTGAGTTGAAGGTTGTTTCAAATTCACTTTTAGTTGGAGATGATTCTTTAGGTGTAGGGGATTGCACTGAGCCCCAGGGATCACCTACATTGATTGACATTTCAGGAGATTCAGAGGATAGGTGTGAGAGTGTAGGGGCTTTCACTGAGCCTCAGGGATCACCCATACCTACTGAGCAGTCACAGATTGAGTTAAAGTCATTGCCAGATCATTTGAAGTATGCTTATTTGGGAGAGGAGCAGAGTTTACCTGTCATCATTGCCCAGAACTTGGATTCAGAGCAAGAGGAGAAATTATTGCAAGTTCTGAGGCAGCACAAGAGAGGCATTGGGTGGACACTAGCTGACATACCTGGTATTAGCCCAGCCATTTGCATACACAGAATATTTTTAGAGGAGAATGTCAAGCCAGTCAGGCAGCCACAAAGAAGGCTAAACCCATTGATTTTAGATGTTGTAAAGAAAGAGGTGACTAGACTCTTATAGGCAGGTATTATATACCCTATTTCTTATAGTAAATGGGTTAGCCCTATTCATGTAGTGCCTAAGAAGTCAGGAGTGACAGTGGTGGAGAATGAAAGCAATGAGTTAGTACCCACCAGAGTGAAGTATTCATGAAGAGTTTGTATTGATTACAGGAAGCTGAACCAAGTCACAAGGAAAGACCACTATCCCTTGCCTTTTATTGATCAGATGCTAGAGAGGTTGGCAGGGAAGTCTCACTATTGCTTCTTAGATGGATACTCATGTTATTTTTAGATTTGTATAGACCCAGAGGATCAGGAGAAGACCACTTTCACTTGTCCTTTCGGTATATTTGCTTATAGACGCATCCAGTGGTGTATATTAAGTATTTTTGGTGAGTTATTAGAACACTGCATGGAAATTTTCATGGATGATTTTTCTGTATTTGGCACATCATTTGATACTTGTTTGGATAATTTGTCCAGGATTTTACATAGATGCATTGAAACTAATCTTGTTCTTAATTTTGAACAATGTCATTTTATGGTAGAACATGGGATTGTCTTAGGTCATATAGTCTCTAGGAAAGACATTGAAGTAGATCCTGCTAAAGTTAGTGTTATATCTTCTTTATCTTACCCCGTATCCGTACAGGATGTTCGAGCTTTTCTTGGCCATGCAGGATTCTACAGGAGTTTTATTAGAGACTTCAGTGAGATTGCTCGCCCATTGACTAGACTTTTGCAGAAAGATGTGGATTTTTGTTTTGATGAAAAATGCAAGGAAGCCTTTTGGAGATTAAGGGAGGCTCATATTTCAGCTCCTATTATTAGACCCCCTGATTGGAATTTACCTTTTGAACTAATGTGTGATGCTTCAAATTTTGCTGTAGGAGTTGTACTTGCACAGAGGGTGGATGGAGCGCCACATGTTATTTGTTATGCTTCCAAGACCTTAGATGCTGCTCAGGCTAACTACACCACAATAGAAAAAGAGCTCCTTTCTATTGTTTTTGCTTTGGATAGATTTAGATCATATTTGTTATGTTCTCACGTGATTGTATTTTCTGATCATGCAGCCTTGAAGTACCTTCTGAAGAAGCCAGATGCAATGCCTAGATTGATTAGATGGATGCTACTACTTCAAGAGTTTGACTTGGAGATTTGAGATAGGAGTGGTAAGGAGAATTTGGTGGCAGATCATTTGAGCAGGACAGAGGGAGATGGACACCCTACTACCATTGATGATGATTTCAGAGATGAGCACCTTCTAGTGATACATGGGGAGTCGCCATAGTATGCAGATCTAGTTAACTATTTAGTAGCTCATGTTTTTCCTGCACAATTTACTAAGGCTCAGAAAGATAAATTTAAAAGTGATGTTAAATTCTATGTGTGGGATGATCCTTACTTGTGGAAATTTTGTAGTGATCAAATAATTAGAAGATGCATACCTAATCATGAGTTTCATTCAGTTCTTACATTTTGTCATTCATCAGCCTGTGGAGGACATTTTGGACCACAAAGAACTGCTAGGAAAGTTTTGGAGTGTGGATTATATTGGCCTACATTATTTCATGATGCTTACTTATTTTATAGAAACTGTGATAGATGTCAGAGGATAGGTAACATAGGAGCTAGGAATGAAATGCCCCAACAAACTATGCTTTTTTGTGAAATGTTTGATGTATGGGGGATAGATTTTATGGGACCTTTGCCTGCATCGTGTGGATATTTGTATATTTTACATGCTGTTGATTATGTTTCTAAATGGGTGGAGGGCATTCCCTCCAGGACTGACGATTCTTGTGTTGTTGTTAGTTTTGTTAGGTCACACATTTTTTGTTGGTTTGGAATTCCAAGAGCTATCATAAGTGATCAAGGTTCACATTTTTACAACAAGCACATGAAGGCTTTGCTTAACAAATATGAGATTGTGCATAAAGTTTCTACTTCCTACCACCCTCAAACTAATGGACAAGCCAAAATATCAAATAGAGATATCAAAGCAATCTTGGAGAAGACCATTGGACCTAGTAGGAAAGATTGGAGCAAGAGACTTGATGATGCATTGTGGGCCTATAGGACTGCATATAAGACACCCATTGGAATGTCTCCCTATTGGCTAGTTTATGGGAAAGCTTGTCACTTACCCGTGGAGATAGAGCATAAAGTTTATTGGGCGGTGAAAGCTTACAATTTTTATGCCACTAAAGTGGGAAAAGAAAGGAAACTTCAACTTCAAGTACTTGAGGAGATAAGTCTAGAAGCATATGAAAACTCAAGGATTTACAAGGAGAAGACTTAGAATTTTCATGATAAGCACATTGGGAAGAAAGAGTTTCAAATTGGCGACAAAGTTCTTTTGTACAAATCAAGGCTCAAATTAATTAAAGGTAAATTGAGGTCCAGATGGGAAGGTCTATTTCTTGTGTAACGACCCGAAAAATTCTCTTAATATTTTCTTAAAATATTGAGCATGTCTAGATAATTTTCCGATGGACCTAGAAATATTAATACAAAATGTGGCCTAGAAATCCATATTTTTCTCATTTAAATTGAGAAAACTAAGTACTAATGGACCTTATATGGGCTTTTTAGTACCATAATTATTGGGAAATTTTAGGTAAAAATTAATATAAATATAAAGGGATTTTAATGAGAAATATTAACATAATTATGGGGGAATTTTTAGAGGATTTTCAGAATTTTGGGGAAAATAATATAAAATAAAAGGAAAAATAAAATATAAATAAGGTGATGGACCAAGGATTGAACCTTGGACCTCTTGTACAACCATGCATGCTCTAACCAACTCACCTAGCAAGGGAATGTTATGAGGGAATGAAGTGGATATTGGTTAAGGCTTAGAAGAAGATGAAGGGTCATGGAGAGACTCTTCATTTACCTCCTTAATGGGTTATAAAGAGGGGGGTTTGGGAGTTACCTTCTTCCTTCCATCAATTGCATTTTCTTTCCTCCTCCTTCCTCATCCTAGCTGAAACCTCAAGGAGAGGTTCTCCCTTGGAAAAGCTCCACAAGAAGGTCTCATCTCCAAGATCTAAAGGTTTTCCAAGGATACAAGGGCAAGGGGGTTCAAGTGTCCAATGGATTTGCAATTTTCCTTCTCTTTTAAGGTTTAAAAATCAAGATCAACCAAGGTAAGACTCCCTCACCTGTGGTATAATAGTTCCTTATGTTTTTAGCATGATATATTGGTTGGTTTTTGGGATTTGATGTTGAAAGAAACAAAACTAAGAACCCTAGTCCTATGGGTTTCGGCCACTAGGATTTTAGGGTCCATGATGATGCTAAAAATCTTCATAATATTGTTTAATGTGCTCTCATGATGTTTAGTGACTAAATATAATTTTTGAGAATTTTTGGGGTACCCTAGGATACCCTAGGGTTTCGGCCAACTTCAAGAACCCATGGG
This sequence comes from Boesenbergia rotunda, assembly GCA_024364735.1. Taxonomy (NCBI): domain Eukaryota; kingdom Viridiplantae; phylum Streptophyta; class Magnoliopsida; order Zingiberales; family Zingiberaceae; genus Boesenbergia; species Boesenbergia rotunda. Next base: position 29,239 of record JAGFNQ010005915.1, read on the forward strand.
TAGGGTTGAGTTGGGTCTAAAACTCCAAGTATGTGTTTTATGTATTATCATGTTATAAGGGAGATGGAGGATGATTATGTGAATTTTCACATGGCCTAGAGACTTTATAAGTTTCGGCCAAGACTTGCTAATAGGGTAGAAAGTTAGGATTTATTTCAAGTAAGGGTCCCATTGGCCCTATGGTAAGGTATGTTAGGTGTTTCATGATTGATTGGGGATTTTAATGGAATTTTTCCATGCTCCCATGACCTTCTTGGTTTCGGCCAGCCCTAGGAGGGAGGGCTAAAGGTTAGGGTTAACCCTAATCATGAGCCCTAATGGCTCCCTATGGTCTCATAAATGGTGTATGATTGTTCCTTTACCTTATGCTATCTTACATGTTTATGGAATTGATGGAACTCCACCTTAGAGGTTTCGGCCAAGCCTTGTATCTAGGGTTTGGGGTGGAGTTAGGGTTTGAAGAATGATGGTTTATGCTTACCATGAAGTATATATATGTATATAGGTTCAAGCATGTGGTAGGAATCATGTTATCTATAACCCTAACCATAAGCACCATGTTTTATGTTATATGTTATGATTGGATGCCATGCTTAATAGGGTTTATTATGAATGCCTCATGTTTTATGCCATGTACATGAATGGTAGGTAGAATGTTATGGAAATCCTACCTATGCATGCTTGAGATAGATACTATGCTTAGGCAAGAAATGCAGTGTTTACCTTACGTATTATGATCATACAAGCTCTATGTGGTAGGATAAATTGTTGGGACCGGGTGCATGTTGACAAGGATACGGGTTCGTAAAATTCTAAATTTTTACATGCAGCGGAAGAATTAGCATAAAATAATTTCTCAAATTATTCTAACCACATATCTAGCATGTAACCTTATGGTGTGTGGACATGATCATAAAATAAAACTTTGTAGAAAAGTAAACTAATTTACCAAGTACCTCGCGTAACTAGAAGTAAGGGACGAGATCCAACCGTAGCGTCCCTTGGAAGCTTCGCCTCTATTCGCGTCCACGCCGAGTTCTCTTCGGGATGACTTCGCAAAGTCACGAGTTTTGTGCCAACGAGAACTACTAGATTCTCTAAAGGCACAACTAGAAGAACAAGAGAAAAGATAGGAAACTAACCACCAAGAGACGGAATCTAAATTCCGAGAAGGAAGGAGATGTGATCCGCTTCTTCTTCTTCTTGGTTGGCTTCTCCTTGGTAATGCTTGCTCACGGCAACTCCTTGGAAGAGTGGGGTGCGCCGGCCCTAGGTGGAGCAATGGGCGCCGGCCCTAAGGTGAACAAAGGGGCGCCGACCCTAAGGGGAAGGAGAAGGAGAGGAAGAGAATAAGAGAGAGAGAGGGAGAGAGTTAATCTCTTGATTACTCAATTGGAATTAAGGGCTTGCCTTTGGTTCCTTTATATAGTAGCATCTCCCTTGCCAAGTCTCCTCTTAACGGAATTTTCATAACAAATTTATCCTATAAATTCTCTTATGAATTATTCCGTTTAAACCAAGTTTTATTATAACTAACTTTATAATAAAACAAATATTTCTTCTCCTTTTATTATGGAATAAATTTTATAAGAAATTTATAAACTTTCTTATTATGGAAAAATCAATTCATAATTGATTTTATAAAATTAAAATAAACCATTTCATGAATCATTTTAATTTCCACAAAAGAATAAATTTCTATAAATTTATTTATATAAATTTCTTTACACAAATTTATTTATCCATAATTTATAAAACAAATCGCGCTAGATTTATTTTATTAATTAAACCAATTAAATTGGTTTTATCCCCCTTTAATGGCCGACCAAACCAAAGAGGGTTGGCACCCTCTTTGGCCGGCCAAACTGAGCCGAACCGATCGCGAATTAAACTCATTTAATTCGCCCAATAAGCCTTCAAAAGACTTAGCCATTTTAGCTTCCATTACGCCTCTGATAAATTCAGATTCGACTTATTTCTCTTGATCGGAAAATCCAATTTTCAACTCGTTATAAATCCCTCGGATTACTCGTAGTGCGTGTGAATAAATAGGCTTTCGATTTATGTTAGCCGTCTATAATTAATTAATTAATTATAGAACGATCATGAGTGGCACCTAGTAGTACATCATGATCCCCAATTAATCGAAAGATCAACGGTTGACCTCAGAAACAATTCTGAAACCCTTCAGCAGCTATAATGAATCGTGCCCCATTCCCTTCACCATCTTATACCCACTTGGTTCAAGACATGGTCTGTTTGTGTCAGTCCCCATTAGACTGACTACGTCACACCTAGCCCAAGTAATGTCTTTCTCGTCCTTTGGATTTCTAATTACTCTCATGTATTTTAGAGACTCGTACTCTAAACATGATATGCTCTGGCCAGAGGCTTTGAGTAACAATCCGACGATAGGCCTGGGTATATCTCCTCGCAAGGAGTGGTGAATCCTTTGTAGGCTGTTCAAACATCTTCGGGCACTTCGGCTTATACCCAATCATCCTGGGTCCACACCTCCTTGGAGATGCTTGCTTAAGATGTTATAGTATAAGTCTCCATGACCAAGATGACTTGAACACCGCAAGTCAAAGGAACATCGCACTTAAGCTGCAGTAAAAACTTCATTGACATATCTATATAGATAACCATATGAAGTCTTACAGCTAGTCACTCCAATGAACTAGTTCCCTTAACTAGCATCTATGTTTATCTCCGAACATCCCAATGTCACCAGCCAGTGAGAATCAACTGATTAGAGAATAACCCATGCTAGTCTCAACAGAATTGATAGTGTCCGTTTTTTATCAATTCATCGACTAGGGATATTTTCAATACTTCACAATTGCACATTTAGAGATAATCACTAGTTGTGATCCCATCACAAATTCTCTTATGCTGTGAATTGTATTGCGGACATTCAGTAGATGAGTTTAAGATCCCAATCAAATACACAAACATGTATACTCAAATAGTGAATTATCATTTATTAAAATAAATGTTTACAATCATAAGGCGATTGCCTTAGGACACTTCTCTCATATCACTAACATAAATATCTATGAAAAACATGTCATGTTCGATGCAATGCTTACCTTATATGTTATGATCATGCAAGTACTAGGAATAGGAATGATGTTTAGGTACGCATGCCATGTTTTATATATGAAGATGTATGTCATGTTGTATGAATAATGATGCATGCCATGTTAAATGAATAAAGATGTAAGCCATGTTGATGAAAGAAGATGCATACCATGTTTATGAATGAATATAATGCTCATGCCTTCCAGGCATCATGATGCTATGCAATAAGTATGAACAATGAAAAGACAAGCATGTGTTAAGTCGTGCTTTATGTAACATGGTTATGCTATGAATGTCTGATGAATGATGAAACATATAAAGTATTTTACTTTATGAATGGGCTTGTACCGGACCGAAGTATGGGTCCAAGGGATTGGCACCTTAAGAACGCCCCGATTCTGGACTACCGACTATGCTGTCCACGGTTCTGGCACTACTGGAGCTGTGCAACAGGGATGGGCTCCTTAAAAACGCCTCGGTTCGGGGACTACCGACTATGCTGTCCTTACCCTAGTAGGTCGGGGCTAGCTACCTCGGACTTGCTAGGGATGCGTGCTTATGATGTATGTATGTGGTACAAGCCAGGGACCCCAATGATATGATGATTATGTTTAAACATTTAAAAGTATGTTTTTAAAAGATAAGCATCCTTATGTATATGCATTCCACTCATGCATTCATTCATGTTATGCATTATGCTATGCTAATAATGTTTATGCTTATGCTTCATGTTAAGAAATATGCATGAGAGTAAATGATCTATGTCATGATTATGTTAAGAAGATGCTCATATGCTAAGAATGTTTATTATGTTATGTTTATACCATGTATTATGCCATGCTAAGAATGCTTATTATGTTATGTTTATACCATGTATTATGCCATGCTAAGAATGATTACCATGTTATGTTTATACCATGTATTATGCCATGCTAAGAATATTTATTATGTTATGTTTAAACCATGTATTATGCCATGCTAAGAATGTTTATTATGTTATGTTTAAACCATGTATTATGCCATGCGAAGAATGTTTATTGTGTTTATGTTTATGCCATGTAGCATGCCATGCTTAGATTGTTTACTATGTTTACGTTATGCCATGCTTCATGCCATGCTAGGAATGTCCACTTATGTTAATGTTCATGCCATGTCACGCATATGATAAATGATCCAAGTTGTTATATTCTACGTAGAGCACCAAGTATGTTTATGTTTCATGTGCTCATTATGAGATGATGAATGGTATTGTAAGTAGGAAAGAGTCTTACTAAGCCTGTGTGCTTATAGTCTTATTTCCTTATACCGCATATCATTCATGGGGACAATGAGGAAGCAGCAGGAGGGCAAGAACGCATGCGTGTGATATTGACTTGGCCCAGGAAATCATATGTTTATCGTTCATGCTAGAACTTTACTTTGGTCACTTATATGCTTGAATGCTTGAATAATGACTTATGGAACTCTATGATGTGATGTTAAGTATGACCTGATATGAAGTTTAAGTATGAAGTTAACATGCCAAGTTTCCATGTCATTATGTTAAGAATGGTGGTAGGGCATGTATGTGTAAGAATAAAGTTATTCCGCTGCCTTATGATGTCTACATGCCCTAAGTATGTTAACGTAACGCCGCTTTACGAAAAAAAAAGCGGGCGTTACATCTTGTTACTAATATTTTTCCTTATGGTGTTGTTGAGATTAAGGATGAGGCTAATGATTTTATTGGGAGAGTTAATGGCCACCGGCTCAAGAAATATTTTGAAGAAGTGAAGGAGCTAGATGTGGATGGATTGGACATCAAAGATGCTATCTACCCAACTTAAAGGCGAGTTTTATCTTTCTTGCACTTTTATTTCATTGTACATATCATTTTTATATTTTCTAGAAGTAAATCTTATTTTTAAAGTGAGTTTTTGCTAATAAATGCTTAGGTAGTGTAGAATGAATAAAGAGTCATTGTAGATACCATTTTATCCTTTTTGGTACCTTGTTTCTTGCATGATTTGGAATAAATGTATCCCTCTAGATTTTTTCTATATCATTTTAGAGTCCTTTGAAAGTGAATTAAATTTGGTTGTTAAAATTTAGGATTTGAGCCAATGGATGAAAATTCTTGGATGCTTGAGTACTACTTAGTTATGGACTCTAGATTGATAACTTGAGATGAATTCTTTTTACCAAGTGAGAATTGACATTATTTTTGTGATACACACATGTGATTGTACTCTAGAACTTGCTTAGGTTCTTTCAAAACTATATTTCTATGATTGGACCACATTTATAGAGGTGAATCATTTTGTTTCCTTTTTCATATCAATTTTTGTAATATTGCTTGTTGATCTACTCTATATTCTATTTTCCCTCCTCTATTTTTCTGATCATAACCATATTCTCCATGGACTTGGTTGCTTTGGATTGTTTCTTGATGTTGCTTTGCGCGATACGGTCAAAAAACTGAGTGTGGGGGAGGATCAAGCATTGAATCAAATTTTGAGGGCAATCAAGCATTGGTAACCTACAAGCAAAAGTGTGCCAACTTGAGAGAGTTGTGTATCAAGAGTGAGTTGCAAAAGTTGGTTAGTGAAGGTCACATTTGGAGCATCTTAATTCCTAAATGTTATTTGATGTTTCAAGATCTTGAGGTAAATTTCGAAAAAAAAATCAGTGAAGGAAAGAATGTGACTGAGGAAGATTAAAGATGATAGCAAATCGTGGGATTTCCAAAACCAAAGTTGAGAAGGTTTTTACAATTCAAGTAGCAGCTACCTAAGAGGATGAACAAAGAAGTGATGAGGAAGCTTAGCTAGCCATTGTAAGAGAAAAAAAAACAAAACAACAGCTGAAAGTTGGAAAAAAAAGAAAAAAAAAGAAAAGAGCATGAAGTGGAAGTCAGGTATTAGATGAGTTTTCTGAATGTGAATATGTGAACAAATTGATAGTTGAATTAAGAGTTAGCTCAGTTTTAGAATCTCGACAGAAACAGTTTCAGGATTTGCTCAATTCAGTTTTTGTTCATGCCCTAATCGGTCTCCAGACCGATCAGGGAGGTGTCTGATCAGTCACTCAGACCAATCAGATAGAGCTCAGTCCGATCAGATGTAAGCCAGAACGATCAGAAGACTGCTTAACCTATCAGAGGAACAGCCTGATCGGTCTCTTGACCGATCAGGAGGAGTCTGATCGGTCCCTTAACCGTTCAGCAGAGGTTGGCACAGAACAGAACCTGGGCACACTGAATTCAACATTATTTTTCATCCAAATCAGAGGCACTATCCAATCCTTACTCACCTTGGCTCTGAAATATGCAGGATAATTCAAAATGAGGGGGCAAAGTGCAATAAGTTACATTTTTTAGTATCCAAGTCTTCCACTTTCTTTACCTTTCCATCTACTAATCTTCTATTTCATATCTATCATTTCATATTTCTTAACTTGTTCAAATAAGCATTTGTACGTGTGGATTCAATTCAAGAATGATGATGGAGAGTAGAGCATAAGCAAGCTTATGGTAGTGCAAGAACCATGATTGTGTTTGAGTGAGCTCCATTTTCATCAAAAATGTAGAACTTAGGAAGAGAGTCACTAAAATTTTCCTTGAGAGACTTTGTGTGTTTAATTCATCTCAAATAGTCATGAAGGATGATGTAACTAAGTAGTTGACTAAGGACAAGATTCTAGTCCATTGAGTTTAGATTTTTGAGATTGACAACCCTAGGTAATTTCCTTTCAATTGCTTATAACTATGATTGAGACTAATCAAGGGGGGTACATGATTAGTTAGCTTGTGCGAGACGCCCAAGAGCAAGTGTGGGGAGTTGATAATTAGCATTTTTGCTAATCAAATTAGGCTCTCAATTTCATGTTTTGATCCCTTTTATATGCTTAATCTTGTATTTGCACTTGGTTTCATGAGTTAATTCTATTTTTGATTTTGGATACAAATCATTGTATATTTGAGATGTTTTGACATTAAATTTGAATCTAATTTTGTAGGCTTTGTATGATCATGGACCTAGATCAGATTGGATCGAGTTTGAGTCAGAATTGGATTCGGATCAAGACGATCAAGCATTGGAAGAATGTGGGCCGTCCAATCAAGAAACGGTGAGATCTGAGCCATCTGTTAGCTTCTGATCAATCCGAGCTCAAGATAGGGTTAATCAAGTCCATATATCAAGATCTGAAGCTTTGGTCCCAATTAGAAGCCATCTGACCGTTGGATCAAGTTTAAGAGAAGTCTAAACCGTCCATTCAAGAGGCAGAGAGATCTGAGTCATTCATTGCAGATCTGATCGATCCCAGCTGAGGAGAAGCAGATCCTGACCATTGATGGAGACCTGGAAGGTTTAGACTCAATCCGAGTTGATCTGACCATTGGATGAGGCAAGGATGATCACAACCGTTCATTTTCGAGAGGAATTAATTAAAACAGAAAACTTCTCACCAGATCTGGTGTCGCGAGTTTTCATCTGATCTTCTCTGTTCTTCGTCTGTTCTTCGTAGTTTTCTTCTCTGATAGTGCGTGGCCACATCCGATCCAACTTGTTCAAGGTTTTGAATCATCGAGGTCAATTTCCCGAGAAGTTTGTAACTCAATTCCATCTCTGGAAGCTAAGGTGAGGGTTTCGCCGAGAGCTAGCTTCATCCGATCGATCCCTGTTTGATCATTTTCGTCAATCGGAGCACTCAGAGGGGTTCTCTAAAGTGTTCTGAGGATTCTCGAGCCACATTCGCAATCCGATCAACAAAGGTGAAGAGATCGGAGGAGGTTTCAGATCGCGCAACCAAGTTGCAGCTAAACTACGCACGGAAGTTGGATCTCGCTGGTTTTCGTGCTGGTGGGTCTCTGACTCGGCGCTTGTGTGACGACAAGAAGGAGACCTTAGGAAGTCACTGATCGGATGTTTAGTTCTTGCAATCTTAGTTTCTGAATATTATTTCTCTGTTTCAGTCATTTTGTTTCTGAATATTGTTTCTGTTCTGCACTCTGTTTTGTATTTGATCGGTCTACTCGACCGATCAACATGGTAACTGATCGGTCTGTCGATCGATGAGGTAAGCATCTAATCGGTCTGTTGACCGATCAGGACTATATTTCAGCTACATTCAAGACCTGTTCTTCAGTAAGATTGTTTCAGACGATTCAGTGCTGCAAATTGGCTTTAATCTCATAGTTTTACATCGAATTGCTTAGTTTTCAAATAGATTAAGTTTAGTTTTTGCAATTTCCTAGTTTAATTCAGCTTTAGCTAAGTCTATTTCATTTCAAACTGTATTTTCATTCCTTATTGCAAAACAAACCCCCATTTCAATTTGAAAACCCAAAACTTAGAAAATGACAAATTTCAAGCTTGAACTAAAGACTCTGAACTAGTCCTTGGAAAAATACGACTTGAGGCCCCTTTACTACATTTTAATTTTGTGAGCTAAGGGTTTTCAACTTATAAATATCTAAATTTGAGGCTCATTCTTAACACTTGTTATTGGGCATAATCAAATTTTTGGAAATATTAAATTGAATTTTTGAAAAATATTAAGTTAAATTTTAAAAAGTATTAAATTAGATTTTTGAAAACATTAAGTTAAATTTTGAAAAATAGTAAATTGAATTTTTGAAAATATTAAGTAAAATTTTAAAAAATATTAAATTGAATTTTTGAAACATTAAGTTGGATTTTTTAAAATATTAAATTGGATTTATTAAGTTTTAATTAAGTTTAATTATGATTATATTAAAGGAAAAATTAATTGAGTTGGTTGAGTTGGACTACATTATTAGGTCTTGAACATCTCACCTATTTCTAAATGACAAAACAGGTATCTTTATCTGTTTTGTGAGATGTATTAATTTTATCTTTGATTTTATGTTATCACTATGATTTGATTGAACCTTGTATTAGATTTATGTTTAACAATTAGTAAGTTGAAAATAAATTTCGATAATTGACATCCAGGTCTTGGCGAGGCACAGAGGCCTTTTTTGGTCATGGCCTTATTGGATTATCAACCCTTTCTTATACAAAGCCTTTTAAAGAAATTTTATTCTCAAACTACATTTTGAGAAACCCTTGTCTAACTAGTTGAGGATTTGTTGAGGTAGCATCGGTCAGTTCCACCTGACTAATAGGACCAAATTGTTGGGGCAATCGACCTAAGGATGTTTGGGAAGATCATGGTTTTGATGTGTGTGTTAACATGATTAAGGTTAGGGTGTTATCTTATTATTTGATATGTGTGATTGAGTTTGCAGGACTTGGAGAATCACACATGGAGGACTTATCTGAGGGACGAGAGTCGAGGGAAGAGGACTCCAAGGGCAAGCCGGGAAGTGGACTTCAAAGGGCACACGTGAAGGGTGGCATGAAGGCAAGCCAAGGGAAGGCTTGTGTGCGCATCCGAGGGACGATAGCTGATGTAAGAAGACTTCAAGGGGCAAGTCAACGGAGTGTACTTGAAGGCACACGTGAAGGAGGGCTTCGGAGTGAGGAAGCGAGTTTGTAGAAGCTAGGCACTCGACTAGGAGAGAGGCAGACGACTGCCACCATGTTCTCAAACTCACAGAATGTTTTCGACCCTAGACCAATCGACTGCCCCAGGGGCAGTCGACTGATAACCCCGAAATAGCAATTAAGGTTAGACCAGTCGACTGCCCCTGGGGCAGTTCACTGGTATCGGGCTGGATAGCTTTTGGAGTTGTCCTTTACTCTTATTTAAAGGGTGATTTTTTTGGCACGACAAAGATATGGTTCTAGGGGGTACCAAAGTGTTGTTAGTGCAAAAATTCACCTGCTCTTCCTCTCATTCCCAATTCCATTTTGTAAGAGGAAGAGGACAACCTTGTAAAGGTTTTCTCCACCTTGAAGGAGGTTTTTCATAGTGGAGAGTGTGCTCGCGCGTGGATCCTTTGATTAGTCACCTCTCGGAGGTGGATACCAAGTAAACTCTCGGTGTTAGCTTTGGTTATCATATTTTTCATTATATTGTTTGTATTGTGCTAACCTTCTTGTAGAGAAAGTTCAAGAAAAGTGTTATTCACCCCCCCCCCTCTCTAGCAAGCGCCACGATCTAACAAATGATATCAGAGCCGGTTCGCTTCGGGAGAACTCACTGTCGACCGGAGCATCAAGAAATGGAGTTTCAAGAGGGCTATAGCACCGCAAGGCCACCGTTCTTCGACGGAAATGACTTCGCCTATTGGAAAGGTAGGATGGAGTACTATTTGATGAATGATATTGAAAATTGGATGAGTGTTGTAGAAGGATTCGAACTGCCAAGGAGCGAAGGAGGAGAGCCTCTTCCGATGAGAAATTGGTCAAAAGAAACCATGAAGAAGGAGGCCACCATAACGCTTCAATGTGGATTGTCAAAAGAGCAACTCAACAAAGTGGGGCCTTTCAAGAGTGCAAAGGAACTTTGGGAGAAGCTCGTCGAACTCAATGAAGGATCAAATGAGTCAAGAAGAGCAAAGAAGGATCTCTTAGTTGCCCAACTACAATCTCTCTCAATGAAGGCCAACGAGACGGTAAGACAACTACATAGAAAGGTTAAAGAAATAATCAACGAACTCCATGTAATTGGTGAAAAGGTTGAGAACCGAGATCTCGTGAGGTATATTTTACAATCATTCCCTAGGACTACATTGTGGGCATCAATGGTTGATGCCTACAAAGTATCAAGGGATCTCTCTACCGTAAAGTTAGATGATTTGTTTTGTGAATTCGAATTACATGAGCAAACTAACATTTCTACTAAAGAGAAAGGTGTAGTGTTTATTGTAGAAAAGGAAATGATAAAGAAGGAGAAAAAGATGATCATCTACTCATCATCATCCGAGTTGGAGGAGTCTAGTGCCTCCATGGATAGTGACCAAGAAGCCTACATGGTAAGGAAAATGAGAAGAGTTTTTAAAAGTTTTTCTAACAAGTTTTATGGTAGAAAAGGGTCAAGAAGCAAGAGCAAAGGTTGCTACAATTGCCATCAAGAGGGTCACATGAAGAATGAGTGCTCACAATTAAAGAAAAGAGAAGAAAAGAAGGAGGAGAAAAAGAAGAGTGAGAAGAGGAAGTCAAAAGAAAAAGGGAAGAGTACCACAAACCTAAAAGCTACTTGGGATGATCCATCATCTTCGGAGGATGAAGAAGATCATGTGTCACACTTCGCACTAATGGGAGTGGACAACTTGGAGTCATCTGAAGATGAGAGGAGTTCAAGTAGTGAAGATGAAAGTGAAGGCTCATCATCTGAATCCGATGTATCGGTAAGTAAGGTATATAGCTTACCCTTCTCTACTCTTGTCAAGATTATTACTAGTACAAATGATGATTTGGCTAAGGCTAGGAGAAAAGTTAAAGAATTGAAAAATGAAGTTTGCATGCTCAAATTAGAATCTATGAAACTTAAGGACAATTTGCATGTTTCCTCTACCATGTCAAATGATTCATGTTTGGAAAAAGAAAATAGGGAGCTAAGGGAAAAGGTAGAAGATCTAACCAAGGCACTTAGGAAATTTCAAGTTGGCTCTAGCAACCTTGATATGATCATAAATAGATAAAGAGTCGTGTATAACAAAGCCGGGATGGGTTATAGGCCAAAAACTAAGGAGGTAACATTTGTTTCACTTATGAGTAGAAAGGGTGCCTCTAGGAGACAAGGTGTTAAGGGAAATGCAAAGAAGGCTTGGGTACCAAAGAAAATATTTAAATGATTCTTGTGGAACTAACATTTGGGTACCAAAGCTTGTGTTTTCCGTGTTGTATAGGTGAAGGTGAAGGAAGCCTCAAAAATGTGGATTGTAGATAGCAGGTGTTCAAGACATATGACCGGAGATGTGAGAAAATTTTTTTCGCCATTAGCTATCTAAGGGAAGGAACCGTGTCATTCGGAAATAGTGGGAAACTCAAAATAATTGGTAGGGGCACCATTGAGGTATCTCCTACAATCACAATTCATTAAGTTCTTTTGATTAAGGATATGGAGTTTAATTTGCTTAGTGTAAGACAACTTTGTGATGCAGGATATAGGGTTGAGTTTCATTCTAGAAAGTGTTTAATTAGACAAAATGGATCCAAAAGTATTATGCTAGAAGGATATAGAGAAGCTAACCTTTATTATCTTAATCTTGCTTATGCGTCTAACAATTTTCCTAAGTGTCTCATATCTAAAGAAGAAGAAGGATGGTTGTGGCACCGGCGACTTAGGCACATCAACATGAAGAATATTGCAAGAGTGGCAAAGGAGTGTAAGGATCGATTCTGTACGCTAGAGGGGGGTGAATAGCGTTTGTCGGTTCTTCTCTACAAGATTGTTAGCGCGCAAGCGAAATATACAATAAAACACAAACTAACAATAAATAAACAACGCTAACAAACCGATTTTACTTGGTATCCACCCCGGTTGGGTGACTAATCTAAGAATCCGTCGGTGGATCACTCCCCGGATAACCTCCGGCTAGCCCTCGTCGCTCCTTGTGGGTGGAGAAACCTCGCCACAACACCAAGCAAACCTCTGAGCACAAATACTACTATCTTGCCTTTAACTAAGACAAGATTCGTAAAGAATCTCAGCCACCACGAAGTCCTCTTTAAATAGAACTCGGGTTGAAACCCTCGCTATCAGTCGACTGCCGCCAGGGCAGTCGACTGGTGCCACTGAAATTCGACCGTTGCACCCCAACGTTCGAATTCTCAGCCAACTCACCAGCCACCTACCAGTCGACTGCCCCCAGGGCAGTCGACTGGTCCCAGGCTGAGACCCTTCTGTGAGTTTCATCAGTCGACTGCCCTTAGGCCAGTCGACTGGTCTACTCACATACTTAAGGTTACCCTTCCTGAGTACATTCCACTCCGCACTCAAACCTTAGGATTTCCCGAGTACAATCACACAGCACTCGTACCCTCATGACTCGACTAACTCCTCATCCGCAGCCTCGACTATCGCCTTTGTGCCCTCTTTATCTTCGGCTCCCATCCCTCGGATGCACGCAAGCCTCCATCTTGCCTCCATGCCATCCTTCACGCATGCCTCGAAGTCTACGCCACTCAGCTCATCGTCCCTGCTCCATCAAGGTCCCTCGGGTGCACACAAGCCTCCAACTTGTCTCCATGCCACCTTTCACCGTACCGAGGCCGTCCAGTCAAGTCAATATGTGTAATTGTACAACCTGCACACTCAACATACACATATAAGAATACAAGGGTAAACCTAACTTAAACCCTTTGCCCAAACATTAAAACACTTGGTCGCTCCAGACCACAGATTGCCTCAACAATCTCTCCCTTTTTGATGTTTGGCAATACGTTTATGTTAGGGAAAGCAAAATAGTAGTCAAATTGTAAAATAATGCATATGCAATGCAAAAATGGATCCTATCCCAAGGCATCCCACACTTAACTCTCCAAGTTAGGACTTTTTCGAAATGGACTTTTTAAAACCTATCCCAAGGCTCCCCACTCCTAACTCTCCAAGTTAGGACTTTTCAACACTTAACCCTCAAAGTTAGGATTTTTCACACACCTAACCCTCCAAGTTAGGATTTTTCACCAAAACTGGGCTTCTCCCAAGCTCCCCTTACATTGGACTTACAAAGGCTTTTTAAGAACCTCTCCAAGGTTCCCCTTACGTCAAGAATGGAGCAACCATGCTTCCCCTTAATCTTAGCTCCCCCTAAACCTAGGGTTTCTAGCAAAGGAGTGTTTGGTTTCCCAACTTAAACTCAACACTTCTCCCCCTTTGCCTAACATCAAAAAGACTCTAATAATATCCCAATTATTGGTTCTTTTAATCCCCAATGATCATAAACAATATGTACTAACCCCCCATACACTTGTTTTGCATCATTTGGACACATACCCGGCTTCTAAAACTTAATTCAGCCTTGACCAGTCGACTGCCCCCCAGGGCAGTCGACTGATATTCTGAAAATCAGAATTTCAGCCTTTCTGACGAAATTCAGAAATGCGCCAGAAATTCCACAAATCTCCAAAATTTTCCAAATTTTATGGAGACATTTGTGGTACCCATACCTACTTGGGAAAAATACATTCCAAAATGTATCTATAACCATTCCCATGTTTGACATAAAACCCAAAACTAGCTAAAAACTTCAATCAAACCTTGCCCTAAAGTCCTAGTTTTGGTTTTCTCTTGATGTCTTTGCCCATGCCAACCCACAATGCGTCCCTTGGATTGATTTACATGGCAATTATACACCAAAAACCAATTTTCATGCAATATGACCCCAATGTCATATTTTCATGCATGAAACCCAAAAACAACGTGCCAAAACCCAAGAATTGAGACTCAAGTCCGTCTCCAATTCCTTTGGTACACTCCATGGTCCATCTAGACCTCTAGGAGGAACCCTCCAAAGATCCATTCACCATATATCCCAAAGGCTCCTTGAGCTCTTAGCCCTAGCCACCTCCCTAGATGACTCAACCATCACTAGGTCACATTGGTGTTCCACCGGTGACTCTTGACCTACAAACTTGACACTCTTAACCTGAGACACCTCGTCTTTGGTTAAGTCCTTCTTTTTCCCTTTAAATGGAATCCCCTTGCCATTTTTGGACTCCCCCTTCTTGCCATAATCATATGCTATCCTAGCATATCTCTTTCCCTTGGCATGGGAGACCTTAGATCGGTAACCTAGACCCGATCTATCATTTGTGCGGTTTAGGCCACCCAACACCATATCCAAACCCTTAGATCCAACCGTGAATCTCTCTAGGGTTTTCTCTAATTTATCAAGACTTGCCCTCAATGCTTGATTTTCCCTTTCTAGACCTTTAACCTTAGAGTCCATAGGTCCACTTTGAACATTCCTAGGCCTAACCTCCTTTCTAGGCACATTCCTTCCCTTCTTTGGATTAGTGCCATGATCCTTAAATCTAGAGGTCTTGGGTCTATCATTATGCATGCTCTTCCTAGGGTTTTGATCTACCTTGTTAACCCTAGTCCTATCATTATATTTGAAACCAAAATTATGCACCATTAAGCATTTTTCATGAATGTTAGTATGCATGGATGAGTGGTTGATTTTATTTTTATCATGCAAGGAGGATCTTGAATTTAAATTGCACTTTAACCTAGGGTTAGGAATTACCTCCCTTACCCTTATAGTTCCTTCTTGTTGTGAGCTTCTCTTCTTCCTTTGGCCTTTCTCCCATCTCCTCAGGTGCTCCATTTTCTTGAGCTCTCCTCTCTTTGGGCACTTGGTGTGGTAGTGCCCTAGCTCACCACACGTGAAGCAACTAATTTTTTTCTTTTTCTCTTGGGCTTCCCCAATCCTACACTTGTCCTTGTAGTGCCCCTTTTTGTTGCAACCAAAGCATGTGATGTGTTCCTTTCTCTTGGCTTTGGTAGAGGTTGAGGTTTCTTTTTGCTCTTGTATGGATAAGGGTCTCTCCTCCCCCTCAATCCTTGAAGTTGATGCTTCCTCTTCTTCTATTGAGGTGGATGCCCTCTCACTCTCTTCTTCTCCTTTACTTGTGGATGTGGACACTTCTATTTCTTTTCCTTTTTCATGGTCCACTAAATCCATTTCCTTTGTCTCTTCTTCTGCTCATGAAGGGTTTTCATGGAGTGCTACTAGCTTGCTCTATAATTCCTTAGCATCCCTATACTCACCAATTCTATCCAAAATGTCATTAGGTATTAAATTGATTAACATTTTGATTACCTTGTTATTGATTTCGGATTGATGAATTCGCTCCTCGATCCACTTCTTCTTCTTAAGAGTCCTTCCCTTTTTGTCCTTGGGAGAATCGAAGCCTATTTCTACACACATCCAATCTTCGATATTAGTCAATAGAAAATATGACATTTTACCTTTCCAATACGCGAAATCATCGCGGTCGTACAAAGGTGGAATCCGGATATTGTTAGTAATATGAGAGAAGTGTCCTAAGGCAATCGCCTTATAATTGTAATAATTTATTTTAATAAATGAATATTCACTATTTGAGTATACATGTTTATGTATTTGATTGAGATCTTAAACTCATTTACTGAATGTCTGCAATACAATTCACAGCATGAGAGAATTTGTGATGAATTCACAACTAGTGATTATCTCTACATGTGCAATTGTGAAGTATTGAAATTGTCCCTAGTCGATGAATTGATAAATACAGACACTATCAATTCTGTTGAGACTAGCATGGGTTATTCTCTAATCAGCTGATTCTCACTGGCTGGTGACATTGGGATGTCCGGAGATAAACATGAATGCTAATTAAGGGAACTAGTTCATTGGAGTGACTAGCTGCAAGACTTCATATGGTAATCTACATATAGATATGTCAATGAAGTTCTTACTGCAGCTTAAGTGCGATGTTCCTTAGACTTGCGGTGTTCAAGTCATCTTGGTCATGAAGACTTATACTTTGACATCTTAAGTAAGCATCTCCATGGAGGTGTGGACCCAGGATGGTTGGGTATAAGCCGAAGTGCCCGAAGATGTTTGAACAGCCTACAAAGGATTCACCACTCCTTGCGAGGGGATGTATACCCAAGGCCTATCGTCGGATTGTTACTCGAAGCCTCTGGCCAGAGCATCACATGTTCTGAGTATGAATCTCTTAAATACATGAGAGTAATTAGAATCCGTAGGACGAGAGAACGTTACTTGGGCTAGGTGTGACGTAGTCAGCCTAGTGGGGACTGACACACATAGACCATGTCCTGAACCATGTGGGTATAAGATGGTGAAGGGAATGAGGCACAATTCATTAAAGCTGCTGAAGGATTTCAGAATAATTTCTGAGGTCAACCGTTGATCTTTCGATTAATTGGGGATCATGATGTGCTATTAGGTGCCACTCATGATCGTTCTATAATTGGTTAATTATAGACGACCAACATAAATCGAAAGCCTATTTAGTCACACGCACTATGAGTAATCCAAGGGATTTAAAACGAGTTGAAAATTAGATTTTCCGATCAAGAGAGATAAGTCGAATCTAAATTTTTCAGAGACTCATCGGAAGCATAAAATGGCTAAGTCTTTTGAAGACTTATTGAACGAATTAAATGAGTTTAATTCATGAGATTGTGGCTTGGGTTTGGCCGGCCAAAGAGGGTCCCCACCCTCTTTGTTTGGCCGGCCACAATAAGAGGGAAGAACCAAATTGTTTGGTTCAAATTTATAAAATAAACCGCACGTGGTTTATCTTATAAAATTATGGATAAAAAAATTTGTATAAAAAAATTTATATAAAGAAATTTATATAAAGAGATTTATTTTTCATGGAAATTAAAATAAAGCTTGGATTGGTTTATTTTATTTTATAAAATCAATAATAGATTGATTTACCATGATAAAGAAATTTATATAAAGAAATTTCTTTCCATAATAAAAGGGGAGACATGGTTGTTTTTATTATAAATTAAGTTATAATAAAAACTTGGCATAACGGAATAATTCATAGAAAAATTTATAAGATAAATTTCTTATGAAAAATTTATTCCGTTAAGAGGAGACTTGGCGATTAAGAGGCTACTGTACAAAGGTACCAAGGCAAGGCTTGGAAATTAATCCAAGAGATCAAGGATTCTTGCCTAGCCTCTCTCCCTCTCCTTCTCTCCCTCTCCCTCTTCTAGTGTCGCCGACCCTAGAGCCCTCCCCCTTTGCCGTGAGCTTCCACCACCAAGAAGAAGCCGAAGAAGAAGAAGCGGGCGCGACTCCTTCCTTCCTCCCGGAATCTTGATTCCGTTCTTCGATTGGTGGTTAGTTTTTCATCTCTCTCTTGGTATTCTTGTCGTGCGTTTGGAGAATCTAGTAGTTCTTGTCGGCACGAAACTCGTGGCTTTGCGAAGTCATCCCGAAGAAAACTCGGCGTGGACGTGAATAGAGGCGGAGCTTCCAAGGGACGCTACGGTTGGATCTCGTCCCTTACTTCGAGTTACGCGAGGTTTCAAGTAAATTAGTTTACTTTCTGCAAAATTTTAATTTATGATCATGTCTACACAATATAAGGTTGCATGCTTAGATGTGTGGTTAAATAATTTATGTAATCATTTATGCTAATTCTTCCGCTGCACGTAATTAAATTTTAAAATTACGAACCCGCATCCATGTCAACATGCACCCGGTCCCAACAGTGGTATCAGAGCGAGGTTAGTGTTCGACATAATCATATAATTATTTTACGGAAAACTTTGTCATGATCTTAATTTTGGAAAATTTTCCAATTATGGAAACTTTCCAATTATGATAAATTTTAGATTTAGGAATTTCAATGTTTGGAAATCCTCAGGAAATTTCGCAAACTTTTAAAATATCCTAGTTTCTGAAATTTTTTGATAATTGTGAAAACTTCCCATTTTGGAAACTTTTCAATTTTGGAAATTTCCTATTTTGGAAATTTTCCAATTTTGAAAATATGTAAGTTTTCTTTGTACCAGAAACTTACAATTATTCTAAAAACCTATTATGAAATCTCGCAATTTTGGGCACTTTCTTTCAAGAAAGTCTAGACAAATTTATGGATCATTAATTGACAATTAAATTTGAATTGGTTTTAAATTATTAACAAAATTCTTTATTTTGGATTGAGCCTCGGGGAGCCGTCCAATTTAAAGTTAGTTGTTGTAATTTAATTTCCTATTTTGAATAAAATTGTCATGTTTAATTTGGTTACGCCTCGGGGAGCGGACCAAATTAGATTTACAACAAATTTCTTTTTTTGGGTATCTGCGCCTCAGGGAGCCACCTAAAGAAAATAATTTGTTGTAATTA
Organism: Boesenbergia rotunda; assembly: GCA_024364735.1. Lineage (NCBI taxonomy): Eukaryota > Viridiplantae > Streptophyta > Magnoliopsida > Zingiberales > Zingiberaceae > Boesenbergia > Boesenbergia rotunda. Next base: position 48,065 of record JAGFNQ010005915.1, read on the forward strand.
ATAAATCCATAAATAAAATATGTAATCAAATCTTGGAAATTTTGAGGTGATTCTCAAACGATAATTTCCTTATTTGATTTAAGAGGTGATGCTCTTACATATTGTTGTCTCCAAAATTAATTAGGAAATTATTTCCTATAGAGTTTTCTTAAATAAGATTGTCATGAAAATAATATGTGGTTGAATTAAGGGAATCTGTCTCTTAATTTAATAAGATTTGATTTAGAGAAATCAAAGTCTTAAACATATTATTTCCGAAATTGATTATGACAAATTAGGAAATTGTTTCCCAAAACAATTCCTTGAATAAAGTATGAAATTAGAATTAGGAAATCCGATTCCTAATTCAATTAATGAGACATGATAAATTATGTCACATACATACTTTATTAAGGAAATCGTTAGTACATAACATAATTATGTCATGAATGTGCTTAGAAAAGAAAGGATGAGACCCAAAACCCCTTACAAAATATTAAGGCCAACACCTTCGATTAATATGGTTAGAACCGGAGTTTTGTTTCTCGTTTGGGTTGATGGACACATCCATGCCCGGCTTGAACCTCAACATGTTCAAACCATGAAATTAGTTTATGATTAATATAGTTGGAGTCAGAGGTCAATCCTTAGTATTGGTTGTTGGACACATCCAAGCCTGACTAAACGGTTGAATGAGCTCCAACCATATTAAAACTATTTCTTGATTAATGGGTCAGCCTTAAGCTTGGAGCATCGATTTGTTGTGCCACAGCCAAGGTCGATGTAAAGAGAGGTGCAGTTGGGTGCTATGTATAATGTTGCATACTTGTTAATGAGTTAACAACCCAATGATTTATGCAAACATTCAATTAGTTGATAGCATAAAGTGATAGTTACATATATGTGATATGTAATCGGTATAATTACCTACCTTCATAGCTAAGAATAACTTGATGGCCACAGCCATGGTTGTTCTTATCTATGGTTGGATATCAACCTATTTGGAGATGTTCCTACGATCTCCCGAATTGATAAAAAGGGTTATTCAATTCGAAAAATAAATAGGATTTAATTAATGTATATTGATGCATTCTTTATCATTCTTCTCACATAAGCTCAATTTGTATTTCTAGGATAATCACTCGATCATGTCTTCTCTGAATTTGCGTTCCATTTTGGACACCAATAAGCTGACTGGGCCAAACTTCATGGACTGGCTTCGAAACCTGAGGATAGTCCTCAAGGCAGAAAAGCTTGCTTATGTCCTTGAAGATCAACTTCCCAACCGTCCTCCAGAAAATGCAACTCCAGACCAGTTAGTGGCCTATCAGAAACATGTGACCGATTCTGAACTTGCGAGTTGCATCATGCTAGCCGCTATGGTACCTGAGCTGCAAAAGCAGCATGAGCATATGGATGCTTATACCATCATCTTCCATCTTCATGAGTTATTTGACGAGCAGGCGAGATCTGAAAGGTTCGAGGTCTCCAGACTCCTCTTCACCTCTAAGATGCAGGAAGGCACTTCTGTCTCACAGTTTGTGTTGAAGATGTTGGGGTACATTGAGCGACTGGGCACACTCGATTTTGCAATGGATCATGAACTAAGTATTGACTTAATTCTGCATTGTTTGCCCAAAAGTTATTCACAATTTGTGATGAACTATCAGATGAAAAAGCTGGAGACTACCATTCCTGAGTTGCTCAACCTGCTGAAGACTATAGAGCCTTCTGTGAAGCAGGATCAGAAGACGGTACTGTTAGTTGGTTCCTCGAAGAAAGGTTCTAAGAGGAAAGCCAAAGAACAGAATAAAAGAAAGAAGAAAAAGGCCAAAAAGACTGAAAAGACCCCAAAAGGCACTTGTCATCACTGTGGCAAGGAGGGTCACTGGCGAAGAAACTGCAAGGTTTATCTTGAGTCCTTGAAGAAGAAGGCATCCGATGCCCCATCCTCTTCAGGTATCTTTGTTATTGAATGTCACTCTATTTCCTCAACCACCTGGGTACTTGATACTGGGTGTAGCTCACATATATGTAATGACATATAGGGGCTAAGGAATAGAAGAAGACTCGTCAAGGGAGAAGCGAATTTGCGAGTTGGAAATGGAGCAAAGATTGCTGCTGTTGCCATCAGAACATATTTGCTAAAGCTCCCTACTGGACGTGTCTTAGAATTGGATAATTGTTATTTTGTTCCTTCGTTAATAAAGAACATTGTATCTATTTCATGTTTGAATGAAAAGGGTTATCATTTAACTTTTAGTAACAATTGTTGTTACATAACTTTAAATGGTGTTCTTTATGGGACCGGAACTTTGTGCAATGGTATCTACACGTTAGATTTATCCGGTGACATTTTCAATATCGAAGTTAGCAACAAACGTGCTCGAATAGATAATCGAATAGACTCCTATACGTGGCATTGTCGTCTTGGCCATGTAAGTAAGAAACGCATGACCAAATTACACCGATGTGGAATTCTGGAATCATTTGAACCCGGTTCATTTGATACATGCGAATCATGCTTAAAAGGCAAGATGGCCAAATTACCCTTTTCTGGAAAAGGTAATCCAGTGGGAGAATTGCTTGGTCTAATACATACTGATGTATGTGGACCAATGTCAACTCTTGCACAAGGAGGCTATAGCTACTTCATTACCTTTATCGATGATCACTCACGATTCGGGTATGTGTTCTTGATGAAACACAAATCTGAAGCTTTAGAGAAATTCAAAGAGTTCAAAAATGAAGTAGAGAAACAGCTTGACAAAAGTATTAAGATACTTCGATCCGATCGGGGTGGTGAATACTTAAGTCAAGAGTTTCAAGATTATCTTAGGGACAATGGGATATTGTCCAATGGACTCCGCCGTATACACCACAGCATAATGGTGTATCTGAGAGGCGTAATCGAACCTTGATGGACATAGTTAGATCTATGATGAATCATGCAACTCTTCCAAAATCCTTTTGGGGCTATGCGCTTAAGACAGCTGTTTACTTGCTAAACAGAGTCCCGACCAAGGTAGTCTCTACTACTCCATATGAGACATGGAATAGTAAGAAACCTCACCTTAAGATATGGGGTTGTCCTGCTTATGTGAAGCGGACTGTATCTGACAAATTGGATGCTAAGTCTGATAAATGTCTATTTATTGGATACCCTAAGGAAACAAAGGGTTACCAATTCTATCATCCCTTGGAACAAAAGGTGTTTGTTTCAAGGCATGTTGTATTTCTGGAAAAAGAATTTCTTTTACAAGAAAACAGTGGGAGTGGCATTGAACTTGATGAAGTTCAAGAAACTCCAATAGACATTACAGAGACACCTAGTCTAGACCCACAACCAATAACTCATAATGATGAGCTATCAGTTGAACCTAAAACAACACCACCTCTTCGTAGGTCTGATAGGACACGCAATATTCCAGAGAGATACGGATTTCTCATAAGTGAATCGAACGACGTGTTACTCATAAGCGATGACGAACCTATCAGTTATGAAGATGTTCTGAAAAGTTCAGAAAGGGACAAATGGCTTGAAGCCATGAAGTCGGAAATGGATTCCATGTACGAAATCAAGTATGGGACTTGGTTAACCCACCTGAAGGGGATTAAGTCCATAGGGTGCAAGTGGGTTTTCAAGAAGAAAACCGAAATGGAAGGTAATGTTGTTACCTTTAAGGCTAGATTAGTGGCAAAAGGATATCGTCAGAAACAAGGAATTGATTATGACGAAACCTATTCGCCAGTAGCTATGCTTAAATCCATTCGGATGCTCCTGGCCATAGCAGCTCATTATGATTATGAGATATGGCAAATGGATGTGAAAACAGCTTTCCTTAATGGAAACCTGCTTGAGGATGTATACATGATACAACCTGAAGGTTTCACATCGGTTGACAAAACCAAAATATGCAAGCTTCGACGATCCATATATGGACTGAAGCAAGCATCCAGGAGCTGGAACATCCGTTTTGATGAGACAATCAAAGAGTTTGATTTCTCACAAAATCCTGACAACCTTGTGTGTACAAGAAGGTTAGTGGGAGTGCAGTCGTATTCCTAGTGCTATATGTCGATGACATATTACTTATAGGAAACATATATCAGTCTTACAGTCGGTTAAAATTTGGTTGTCCAAAACTTTCTCCATGAAAGACCTGGGAGAAGCAACCTATATCCTTGGGATTAGAATCTATAGAGATAGATCAAAACGGTTGCTTGGTCTTTCGCAGTCTACATATATAGACCGAGTGCTAAAAAGGTTTAGCATGTCGGAATCCAAGAAAGGTTACCTTCCCATCAGGCATGGGATCAACCTTTCAAAGTCTATGTGTCCGCGCACAGAAGACGAGAGGATTTGCATGAATAAGATTCCTTATGCATCCGCGATAGGATCTATCATGTATGCTATGTTATGTACTAGGCCCGATGTATCGTATGCTCTGAGCGTCACGAGCAGATACCAGTCTGATCCAGGAATGGATCATTGGGCGGCTGTCAAGACAATCCTTAAGTACTTAAGAAGAACTAAGGATGTGTTCCTAATATATGGAGAAGGAGATATGGTAATACGTGGGTATACAGATGCCAGTTTCCAGACAGATAAGGATGACTCCAAATCTCAGTCTGGATACGTATTTACTTTGAATGGAGGCGCAATAAGTTGGAAGAGTTCCAAGCAAGACACTGTAGCGGATTCTACACGAAGCGGAATACATTGCGGCTTCGAAGCAGCAAAAGAAGCAGTCTGGATCAAGAAGTTTGTCTCGGAACTTGGTGTGGTTCCAACCATTGATGAGCAATACCGGTTTACTGCGACAACAATGGAGCTATTGCACAAGCAAAGGAACCAAGGTCTCATCAGCGATCCAAACACGTGCTTCGCCGCTATCATCTGATCAGAGAGATTATAAGTAGGAATGATATACAAATTGAGAAAATTCCCACTGAAAGGAATTTAGCGGATCCTTTAACTAAGGCCTTGCCTCAAAGCAAGTTTGAGGGTCATGTTAGAGCCTGTGGTATTGGATACCGTAGCGATTGGCATTAGGCCAAGTGGAGTTTGTTAGTAATATGAGAGAAGTGTCCTAAGGCAATCGCCTTATGATTGTAATCATTTACTTTAATAAATGAATATTCACTATTTGAGTATACATGTTCGTGTATTTGATTGAGATCTTAAACTCATTTACTGAATGTCCGCAATACAATTCACAGCATGAGAGAATTTGTGATGAATTCACAACTAGTGATTATCTCTACATGTGCAATTGTGAAGTATTGAAATTGTCCCTAGTCGATGAATTGATAAATACGGACACTATCAATTCTGTTGAGACTAGCATGGGTTATTCTCTAATCAGCTGATTCTCACTGGCTGGTGACATTGGGATGTCCGGAGATAAACATGAATGCTAGTTAAGGGAACTAGTTCATTGGAGTGACTAGCTGTAAAACTTCATATGGTAATCTACATATAGATATGTCAATGAAGTTCTTACTGCAGCTTATGTGCGATGTTCCTTAGACTTGCGGTGTTCAAGTCATCTTGGTCATGAAGACTTATACTTTGACATCTTAAGCAAGCATCTCCAAGGAGGTGTGGACCCAGGATGATTGGGTATAAGCCGAAGTGCCCGAAGATGTTTGAACAGCCTACAAAGGATTCACCACTCCTTGCGAGGGATGTATACCAAGGCCTATCGTCGGATTGTTACTCGAAGCCTCTGGCCAGAGCATCACATGTTCAGAGTATGAATCTCTTAAAACATGAGAGTAATTAGAATCCGTTGGACGAGAAAACGTTACTTGGGCTAGGTGTGACGTAGTCAGCCTAGTGGGGACTGACACACATAGACCATGTCCTGAACCAAGTGGGTATAAGATGGTGAAGGGAATGAGGCACGATTCATTAAAGCTGCTGAAGGGTTTCAGAATAATTTCTGAGGTCAACCATTGATCTTTCGATTAATTGGGGATCATGATGTACTACTAGGTGCCACTCATGATCGTTCTATAATTGCTTAATTATAGACGGCCAACATAAATTGAAAGCCTATTTAGTCACACGCACTACGAGTAATCTGAGGGATTTAAAACGAGTTGAAAATTGGATTTTCCGATCAAGAGAGATAAGTCGAATCTGAATTTTTCAGAGACGCATCGGAAGCATAAAATGGCTAAGTCTTTTGAAGACTTATTGACGAATTAAATGAGTTTAATTCGTGAGATGTGGCTTGGGTTTGGCCGGCCAAAGAGGGTCCCCACCCTCTTTGTTT
>JAGFNQ010005915.1:66945-141670 GCA_024364735.1 Boesenbergia rotunda
TTGCTCAACCTGCTGAAGACTATAGAGCCTTCTGTGAAGCAGGATCAGAAGACGGTACTGTTAGTTGGTTCCTCGAAGAAAGGTTCTAAGAGGAAAGCCAAAGAACAGAATAAAAGAAAGAAGAAAAAGGCCAAAAAGACTGAAAAGACCCCAAAAGGCACTTGTCATCACTGTGGCAAGGAGGGTCACTGGCGAAGAAACTGCAAGGTTTATCTTGAGTCCTTGAAGAAGAAGGCATCCGATGCCCCATCCTCTTCAGGTATCTTTGTTATTGAATGTCACTCTATTTCCTCAACCACCTGGGTACATGATACTGGGTGTAGCTCACATATATGTAATGACATACAGGAGCTAAGGAATAGAAGAAGACTCGTAATGGGAGAAGTGAATTTGCGAGTTGGAAATGGAGCAAAGATTGCTGCTGTTGCCATCAGAACATATTTGCTAAAGCTCCCTACTGGACGTGTCTTAGAATTGGATAATTGTTATTTTGTTCCTTCGTTAATAAAGAACATTGTATCTATTTCATGTTTGAATGAAAAGGGTTATCATTTAACTTTTAGTATCAATTGTTGTTACATAACTTTAAATGGTGTTCTTTATGGGACCGGAACTTTGTGCAATGGTATCTACATGTTAGATTTATCCGGTGACATTTTCAATATCGAAGTTAGCAACAAACGTGCACGAATAGGAAATCGAATAGACTCCTACACGTGGCATTGTTGTCTTGGCCATGTAAGTAAAAAACGCATGACCAAATTATACCGATGTGGAATTCTGGAATCATTTGAACCCGGTTCATTTGATACATGCGAATCATGCTTAAAAGGCAAGATGGCCAAATTACCCTTTTCTGGAAAAGGTAATCTAGTGGGACAATTGCTTGGTCTAATACATACTAATGTATGTGGACCAATGTCAACTCTTGCACAAGGAGGCTATAGCTACTTCATTACCTTTATCGATGATCACTCACGATTCGGGTATGTGTTCATGATAAAACACAAATCTGATGCTTTTGAGAAATTCAATGAGTTCAGAAATGAAGTGGAGAAACAGCTTGGCAAAAGTATTAAGATACTTCGATCCGATCGGGGTGGTGAATACTTAAGTCAAGAGTTTCAAGATTATCTTAGGGACAATGGGATATTGTCCCAATGGACTCCGCCGTATACACCACAGCATAATGGTGTATTTGAGAGGCGTAACCGAACCTTGATGGACATGGTTAGGTCTATGATGAATCATGCAACTCTTCCAAAATCCTTTTGGGGCTATGAACTAAAGACAGCTGTTTACTTGCTAAACAGAGTCCCGACCAAGGTAGTCTCTACTACTCCATATGAGACATGGAATAGTAAGAAACCTCACTTAACTCACCTTAAGATATGGGGTTGTCCTGCTTATGTGAAGCAGACTGTATCAGACAAATTGGATGCTAAGTCTGATAAATGTCTATTTATTGGATACCCTAAGGAAACGAAGGGTTACCAATTCTATCATCCCTTGGAACAAAAGGTGTTTGTTTCAAGGCATGCTGTATTTCTCGAAAAAGAATTTCTTTTACAAGAAAACAGTGGGAGTGGCATTGAACTTGATGAAGTTCAAGAAACTCCAATAGACATTACAGAGACATCTAGTCTAGACCCACAACCAATAACTCATAATGATGAGCTATCAGTTGAACCTAAAACAACACCACCTCTTCGTAGGTCTGATAGGACACGCAATATTCCAGAGAGATACGGATTTCTCATAAGTGAATCGAACGACGTGTTACTCATAAGCGATGACGAACCTATCAGTTATGAAGATGTTCTGAAAAGTTCAGAAAGGGACAAATGGCTTGAAGCCATGAAGTCGGAAATGGATTCCATGTACGTAAATCAAGTATGGGACTTGGTTAACCCACCTAAATGGATTAAGCCCATAGGGTGCAAGTGGGTTTTCAAGAAGAAAACCGACATGGAAGGTAATGTTGTTACCTTTAAGGCTAGACTAGTGGCAAAAGGATATCGTCAGAAACAAGGAATTGATTATGACGAAACCTATTCGTCAGTAGCTATGCTTAAATCCATTCGGATGCTCCTGGCCATAGCAGCTCATTATGATTATGAGATATGGCAAATGGATGTGAAAACAACTTTCCTTAATGGAAACCTGCTTGAGGATGTATACATGATACAACCTGAATGTTTCACATCGGTTGACAAAACCAAAATATGCAAGCTTCACCGATCCATATATGGACTGAAGCAAGCATCCAGGAGCTGGATCATCCGTTTTAATGAGACAATCAAAGAGTTTGATTTCTCACAAAATCCTGACTACCTTGTGTGTACAAGAAGGTTAGTGGGAGTGCAGTCATATTCCTAGTGCTATATGTCGATGACATATTACTTATAGGAAACAATATATCAGTCTTACAGTCGGTTAAAATTTGGTTGTCCAAAACTTTCTCCATGAAAGACCTGGGAGAAGCAACCTATATCCTTGGGATTAGAATCTATAGAGATAGATCAAAACGGTTGCTTAGTCTTTCGCAGTCTACATATATAGACCGAGTGCTAAAAAGGTTTAGCATGTCGGAATCCAAGAAAGGTTACCTTCCCATCAGGCATGGGATCAACCTTTCAAAGTCTATGTGTCCGCGCACAGAAGACGAGAGGATTTGCATGAATAAGATTCCTTATGCATCCGCGATAGGATCTATTATGTATGCTATGTTATGTACTAGGCCCGATGTATCGTATGCTCTAAGCGTCACGAGCAGATACCAGTCTGATCCAGGAATGGATCATTGGATGGCTATTAAGACAATCCTTAAGTACTTAAGAAGAACTAAGGATGTGTTCCTAATATATGGAGAAGGAGATATGGTAATACGTGGGTATACAGATGCCAGTTTCCAGACAGATAAGGATGACTCCAAATCTCAGTCTGGATACAAATTTACTTTGAATGGAGGCGCAATAAGTTGGAAGAGTTCCAAGCAAGACACTGTAGCGGATTCTACAACAGAAGCGGAATACATTGCGGCTTCAGAAGCAGCAAAAGAAGCAGTCTGGATCAAGAAGTTTGTCTCGGAACTTGGTGTGGTTCCAACCATTGATGAGGCAATACCGGTTTACTGCGACAACAATGGAGCTATTGCACAACCAAAGGAACCAAGGTCTCATCAACGATCCAAACACGTGCTTCGCCGCTATCATCTGATCAGAGAGATTATAAGTAGGAATGATATACAAATTGAAAAAATTCCCACTGAAAGGAATTTAGCGGATCCTTTAACTAAGGTCTTGCCTCAAAGCAATTTTGAGGGTCATGTTAGAGCCTGTCGTATTGGATACCGTAGCGATTGGCATTAGGCCAAGTGAGAGTTTGTTAGTAATATGAGAGAAGTGTCCTAAGGCAATCACCTTATAATTGTAATCATTTATTTTAATAAATGAATATTCACTATTTGAGTATACATGTTTATGTATTTGATTGAGATCTTAAACTCATTTACTAAATGTCCGCAATACAATTCACAGCATGAGAGAATTTGTGATGAATTCACAACTAGTGATTATCTCAACATGTGCAATTGTGAAGTATTGAAATTGTCCCTAGTCGATGAATTGATAAATACGGACACTATCAATTCTGTTGAGACTAGCATGGGTTATTCTCTAATCAGCTGATTCTCACTGGCTGGTGACATTGGGATGTCCGGAGATAAACATGAATGCTAGTTAAGGGAACTAGTTCATTGGAGTGACTAGCTGTAAGACTTCATATGGTAATCTACATATAGATATGTCAATGAAGTTCTTACTGCAGCTTAAGTGCGATATTCCTTAGACTTGCGGTGTTCAAGTCATCTTGGTCATGAAGACTTATACTTTGACATCTTAAGAAAGCATCTCCAAGGAGGTGTGGACCCAAGATGGTTGGGTATAAGCCGAAGTGCCCGAAGATGTTTGAACAGCTTACAAAAGATTCAACACTCCTTGCGAGGGGATGTATACCCAAGGCCTATCGTCGGATTGTTACTCGAAGCCTCTGTCCAGAGCATCACATGTTCAGAGTATGAATCTCTTAAATACATGAGAGTAATTAGAATCCGTAGGACGAGAGAACGTTACTTGGGCTAGGTGTGACGTAGTCAGCCTAGTGGGGACTGACACACATAGACCATGTCCTGAACCAAGTGGGTATAAGATGGTGAAGGGAATGAGGCACGATTCATTAAAGCTGCTGAAGGGTTTCAGAATAATTTCTGAGGTCAACCATTGATCTTTCGATTAATTGGGGATCATGATGTACTACTAGGTGCCACTCATGATCGTTCTATAATTGCTTAATTATAGACGGCCAACATAAATTGAAAGCCTATTTAGTCACACGCACTACGAGTAATCTGAGGGATTTAAAACGAGTCGAAAATTAGATTTTCCGATCAAGAGAGATAAGTCGAATCTGAATTTTTCAGAGACGCATCGGAAGTATAAAATGGCTAAGTCTTTTGAAGACTTATTGAACGAATTAAATGAGTTTAATTCGTGAGATTGTGGCTTCGGTTTGGCTGGCCAAAGAGGGTCCCCACCCTCTTTGTTTGGCCGGCCACAATAAGAGGGAAGAACCAAATTGTTTGGTTCAAATTTATAAAATAAAACGCACGTGGTTTATCTTATAAAATTATGGATAAAGAAATTTGTATAAAGAAATTTATATAAAGATATTTATATAAAGAGATTTATTTTCATGGAAATTAAAATAAAGCTTGGATTGGTTTATTTTATTTTATAAAATCAATAATGGATTGATTTACCATGATAAAGAAATTTATATAAAGAAATTTATATAAACAAATTTCTTTCCATAATAAAAGGGGAGACATGGTTGTTTTTATTATAAATTAAGTTATAATAAAAACATGGCATAACGGAATAATTCATAGAAAAATTTATAAGATAAATTTCTTATGAAAAATTTATTCCGTTAAGAGGAGACTTGGCGATTAAGAGGCTACTATATAAAGGTACCAAGGCAAGGCTTGGAAATTAATCCAAGAGATCAAGGATTCTTGCTTAGCCTCTCTCCCTCTCCTTCTCTCCCTCTCCCTCTTCTAGTGCCGCCGGCCCTAGAGCCCTCCCCCTTTGCTGTGAGCTTCCACCACCAAGAAGAAGCCGAAGAAGAAGAAGCGGGTGCGACTCCTTCCTTCCTCCCGGAATCTTGATTCCGTTCTTCGATTGGAGGTTAGTTTTTCATCTCTCTCTTGGTATTCTTGTCGTGCCTTTGGAGAATCTAGTAGTTCTTGTCGGCACGAAACTCGTGGCTTTGCTAAGTCATCCCGAAGAAATCTCGGCGTGGACGCGAATAGAGGCGGAGCTTCCAAGGGACGCTACGGTTGGATCTCGTCCATTACTTCGAGTTACGCGAGGTATCAAGTAAATTAGTTTACTTGCTGCAAAATTTTAATTTATGATCATGTCTACACAATATAAAGTTGCATGCTTAGATGTGTGGTTAAATAATTTATGAAATTATTTATGCTAATTCCTCCGCTGCACGTAATTAAATTTTAAAATTACGAACCCGCATCCATGTCAACATGCACCCGGTCCCAACAGATATCCCATCCTAGCGGACCCTCTCATTCCATTTTCCTCTAGCGTATGCTCCCTCGGCGGTTAGTCCGATCAAGAGCGGTTCTTCGTTCTGATACCAATTGTAAGGATCGATTCTGTACGCTAGGGGGGGGTGAATAGCGTTTGTCGGTTCTTCTCTACAAGATTGTTAGCGCGCAAGCGGAATGTACAATAAAACACAAACTAACAATAAATAAACAATGCTAACAAACCAATTTTACTTGGTATCTACTCCGGCCCGGTGACTAATCCAAGAATCCGTCGGTGTATCACTCCTCGGATAACCTGTGGCTAGCCCTCGTCGCTCCTTGTGGGTGGAGAAACCTCGCCACAACACGAAGCAAACCTCTGAGCACAAAGACTACTATCTTGCCTTTAACCAAGACAAGATTCGTCAAGAATCTCTACCACCACGAAGTCCTCTTTAAATAGGACTCGGGCAGAAACCCTCGCTACCAGTCGACTGCCCCTACTGAAATTCGACTGTTGCACCCCAACGTTCGAATTCTCAGCCAACTCACCAGCCACCTACCCGTCGACTGCCCCCAGGGCAGTCGACTGTTCCCAGGCTGAGACCTTTCTGTGAGTTTCATCAATCGATTGCCCTTGGGCCAGTCGACTGGTCTACTCACATACCTAAGGTTACTCTTCCTGAGTACATTCCACTCCGCACTTAAACCTTAGGATTTCCCGAGTACAATCACACAACACTCGTACCCTCACGACTCGACTGACTCCTCATCCGCAGCCTCGACTATCGCCTTCGCGCCCTCTTTATCTTCGACTCCCGTCCCTCGGATGCACGCAAGCCTCCAGCTTGCCTCCATGCTATCCTTCATGCATGCCTCGAAGTCCGCGCTCCTCAGCTCATCGTCCCTGCTCCATCAAGGTCCCTCGGGTGCACACAAGCCTCCTGCTTATCTCCATGCCACCCTTCACCGTACTAAGGCCGTCCTGTCAAGTCAATATGTGTACCTGTACAACCTGCACACTCAACATACACATATAAGAATACAAGGGTAAACCTAACTTAAACCCTTTGCCCAAACATCAAAACACTTGGTCGCTCCGGACCACAGATTGCCTCAACAAGGAGGAGTTGGTGAAGGGGCTCCCCATGATCAAGTATGAAAAGACTAAGATGTGTGATGCATGCCAAGAGGGTAAGCAATCTAAATCATCACACAAAGGCAAAACCTTAACTAGCACTTCTTACCTTTAGAGCTATTACATTTGGATTTATTTGATTGTCATAGCACTCCCTCACTAGTAGGGAGTAGATATTGTTTGGTAATTGTAGATGATTTTTCTAGATTTACTTGGGTATTTTTCATGAAACATAAGGATGATACCTTAGAAATTTTCATAGGTTTTAGTAAGAGGGTTGAAAATGAGAGACACCTCAAAATCAACCGAATTAGGAGTGACCATGGTGGGGAGTTTGAAAATTCAAACTTCTCATACTTTTGTTTAGAAAATGGGTACAAGCATGAATTTTCATGCCCAAAAACGCCTCAACAAAATGGTGTAGTAGAAGGAGAAATAGAGCTTTACAAGAAGCCGCTAGGACTATGCTTAATGCATATTCACTAACTAGCTACTTTTGGGCAGAAGCGGTAAATACCGATTGTTACATCCAAAACCAGGTCTTAATTCATAGGTTTTTAGGAAAACCCCCATTTGACTTGTGGAATGGGAGAATTCCACAAGTTCACTATTTTAGGGTTTTTGGGTGTAAGGTCTACATTTTAAACACCAAGGATGATTTGAGGATGTTTGAATCTAATGCGGATGAGGGGATCTTGGTAGGATATTCATCTACTAGTAGGGGATATAGAGTGTATAACTAAAGGACTAAGGTAATTGAGGAGTCATCCAATGTAGATTTTGATGAGTCTACAAACACTTACCCTAGGAAATCATCTATTGATAAGGACATAGAAGAAAGTCAACCCCTTGCCCAAGAAGTTCAAGACTTACATTTGGAGGGCAATGATCAAGGGGGCGGGAGAAGTGCACTAGAGGATGAGCATCTTGTAGCCAATGAACTCATAACCTCTAGGCCCTTAAGGCATCACCAAGGTCACCTCATTGACCAAATAGTGGGTGATGTCACTCAAAGTGTGAGGATAAGGTCTTACTTTAGGGAGAACATATTAGTCAAATTGCCTTGATTTCTCAATTAGAACCAAAATCTAATGATGAGGCATTTAGTGATGTGAATTGGGTCCTAGCCATGCAAGAAGAGTTGAATCAATTTGAAAGGAGTGAAGTATGGGAGTTAGTTCCTAGGCCCAATGATTGTACAATTGTCACCACTAGATGGGTCTTTAGGAACAAGCTAGATGATCAAGAAAAGATAACTAGAAAGAAGGCTAGGTTGGTTTCTAGGGGGTTTAATCAAGTTGAGGGTCTTGACTATGATGAGACACATGCCCCCGTAGCTAGATTAGAGTCTATTAGAATTTTAATAGCATATGCCGCTCACATGGGTTTCACACTTCACCAAATGAATGTGAAGTCGACATTCCTTAATAGGGTCATTAAGGAAGAGGTATATGTAGAGCAACCACCCGGGTTTGAAAACCTAAACTAAGTTAGGATGTATACTAAAAGCCTTGCCTTTTGGTTAGGATACATCTACATTTTAAAGAGAATCAGAAAATCACACAGTGTATGTTTATATTAGTATGTGCACTAAACGTCTAATGCTTGGCATTGTAGACAACATGGTGCGTGGTGTCGCACAGAAGATCATGTTATTGATAGATCGAAGAGCGTTGCTAGAGGGGGGTGAATAGCACTTTGTCGAATTTCTCTACAAGATTGTTAGCACAACACAAACAAAATATTCAAAAGACAAAACAACAATCTAACTCAAGAGTATTTTTACTTGGTATCCACCCGAATGGGTGACTAATCCAAGGATCCACGCACGTACTCCACCTCCACTATGAAAATTCTCCTTCAGGTGGAGAAATCTTTACAAAGGTGTTGTCTTCCTCTTTACAGAAAGCAATGATTAGAGAGAGAGGAAGGTCTGAAGACTCTATGCACGAACAACACTTCGTTACAGTGAAAAACCGTACCGTTCACGGGCGAAAAAGTCCTCCTTTTATAAGAGAACAGAACAACCTCGCAGGCTGTCCAGCCCCGCACCAGTCGACTGCCCCTAGGGCAGTCGACTGGCCTAGCAATTAATGCCAGCCAACAGCTAGTTTTTGGGGGGTCACCATTCGACTGCCCCTGGGCCAGTCGACTGGTAGAAGGTTGAAAACCTTCTGTGAGTTTTGGCAGTCGACTGCCCACTCACTTACAGCCACTCTTAACACTCTCCTTCACGTGTACCATTAGGTTCACTCCCTTGGCTCGCCCCCTAGAAGTCATCTTCCTCTGGCTCTCGTCCCTCGGATGCGCACACAAGTCTTCCCTTGGCTTGCCTCCATGCCACCCTTCACGTGTGCCCTTGAAGTCCACTTCCCGGCTTGCCCATGGAGTCCTCCTCCCTCGGCTCTCGTCCCTCAGATGTGTTTTCTATGTGTGATTCTCCAAGTCCTACAAACTCAATCACACATATCAAATACAACATAACACCCTAACCTTAAACTTATTGGCACACACATCAAAACCATGATCTTCCTGATCATTCTTGGGCTGATTGCCTCAACAATGTCCCCCTTTTTGATGTGTGAAAATATGTTTAAGTTTAGGGATAAAATATCAGTCAATCAAAGTAAATAACAGTAGCAATTGAAAAGCATAAGACATATCAAAAACCCTAAGAGGTAACCTCCCCTTTAATTCATGTCTTCTCCCATTTTCAATTCTACTCATGATCCAAGTTAAGTTTCAAGCCCAACTTAACAATAAGAAACATTAATTAAAAATGTAAGACATATCAAAACCTAAGAGGTAGGCTCCCCCTTAACCCATGTCTCCTCTCATTTTTAATTTTCCACCATACTCCAAGATTTAAGTTAAACAACTAACTTAACCACCCATTTTAAGTCAAAAATCTAACGTAAACCATCTATTCTCCCCCTTTGACACCATCAAAACTATTGCCTCAAGCAACCCAAACCCAAGGCATCAAATGAGAGAAAGTTGGATTTCTGAAAAATATCACAGAAGCTGAAATCAGGCGTGCCAGTCAACTGCCCATGGGGCAGTCGACTGATACTCTGTCAATGTCATTTTTCAGCTTCTGAGACGAATTTCAGAAACATTCAGGAAAATCCAAAAAATTCCAAAAATTATAAAAATTTGCAGGCATGTTTAAAATAATATACTCTATCAAGGAAAAATATTAGTCCATATAAAATTTTAAACATGCTTGACTTTTGACTAAACTTCAAAAATGTTGAAAACCACTAAGAAAGTATCAATATTTCAACTTAGTTATGCATTCAAATTTTTTCTATGCTCATGACAAAACGTATAAGACATGAAATGGTTTTCAAATGTTTAAAATGTCCAACCATGATCTTTGGGCAATGTGCCCATTAATTAAACACTTGCCTTCCCCATGGTTGGTCTAGTTTTCATATTTTGATACTTTTCTTGATTCAACACTATGTCATAAGCACAAGTGAACCAATTGTATCATTCTAATAGATCAAGCACACTTTTCCCAATCTATTACCCCAAGGTTCATCCTAGACTTCTACAAAATACATTCCAATGCCTCTTCTTAAGGATGTAAATTCTGATTCGGGAAGAGGCTTGGTAAAAATATCGGCTAGGTTTGACTTTGATTCAACATAGTGTAATTCTATGTCTCCCCATGCCACATGGTCCCTAATGAAGTGATGCTTCACTTCAATGTGTTTTATTCTAGAATGGTGAACCAGATTCTTAGTTAGATTGATTGTACTTACATTATCACACAAGACTTTGACCTTGGAATAATGTAACTCATAATCTTCTAAGGTGTGCATGATCCAAAGTAGTTGGGAAACACATCCACCCATTGCCACATATTCGGCTTCCGTGGTTGATAGGGCAACACATGGTTGTTTCCTACTACTCTAACTAACTAAGAAAGACCCAAGGAATTGACACCCTATACTAGTACTCTACCTATCTAGCTTACACCCCGCATAGTCCGAGTCGGTGTATCCAATAAGATCAACATTTGGGGTTCTAGGATACTAAAGCCCGGCATTGAGGGTACCTTTAACATATCATAGGATCCTCTTCACTACCACTAAATGGGACTCTTTGGCACAAGATTGGTACCTTGCACACATACCTACCGTAAAAAGTATATCGGGTCTACTAGCGGTTAGGTACAGTAGGCTACCAATCATGCTCCTATATTGCTTTGATCTACCATTTTCCCTTCAAGGTCACTATCCATTTCACATTGGTTCCTATGGGGATAGATGCTACCTTAGCATTTTCTAGGCCAAATTACTTTAGCATTTCCTTAGCATACTTAGTTTGAAATACATGTGTTCCTTCATGTGTTTGCTTAACTTGAAGTCCTAAAAAGAAGGTTAGCTCTCCTACAAGACTCATCTCAATTTCATCTTCCATACATTTGATGAATTCTTGTAGGAAGTCATTATTTGTTGACCCAAAAATGATATCATCTATATACACTTGGGCAACAATTATGTCCTTATCCTTAGATTTTAGATACACAGTAGGGTCAATTGTTCCTCTCCTAAACCCCTTAGACACTAGAAACGAAGAAAGCCTTTCATACCAAGCCCGGGGAGCTTGTTTCAATCAATCTAAGGCTTTTCTTAATTTGTAAACGTGTCTTGGATAGTTAGGGTCCTCAAACCCAGGGGGTTGTTCTACATAAACCTCTTCCTTAATGATCCCATTAAGGAATTCTGACTTCACATCCATTTGGTAAAGTGTGAAACCCATGTGAGCGGCATAGGCTAGTATAATTCTAATGGATTCTAATCTAGCTACGGGGGCATAGGTCTCATCATAGTCTAATCCCTCAACTTGGTTGAACCCCCTAGCTACCAACCTAGCCTTGTTCCTAGTGATTTTGCCTTCATCATCTAGCTTGTTTCTAAAGACCCATCTTGTAGTTACAATGGTGCAATCATTGGGCCTACGAACCAACTCCCAAACCTCACTTCTCTCAAATTGATTTAGCTCCTCTTCCATTGCTAAGACCCAATCTACATCTCCCAATGCTTCATCAATAGGCTTAGGTTCTAATTGAGAGATTAAGGCGATTTGACTAGCTTGGTCTCTAAAATAGGACCTAGTCCTTACTCCTTAAGTGGCATCACCCACTATTTGGTCAATTGGGTGATCTTGATGATGTCTCAAGGGCCTAGAGGTTGTGGGTTCATTGACTGTTTCTTCTTCATCCTCTAGGGTACTTCTTACTACCCCATGATCATTGCCCTCCAAATGTAGGTCTTGGATTCTTTAGGCAAGGGGTTGGACTTCTTCCATATCCTTATCAATTGAGGCTTTCCTAGGGTAGGTATTTGTAGTTTCATCAAAATCAACATTAGAAGACTCCTCAATCACCGTTGTTCTTTTGTTGTAAACTCTATAACCCCTACTAGTGGATGAATAACCAACTAGAATTCCTTCATCGGCTTTTGACTCAAACTTTCTTAGGTCATCATTGGTATTTAGAATATAGATCTTACATCCAAAGACCCTAAAGTAGTGGACTTGTAGAATTCTACCATTCCATAACTCAAAGGGGGTTTTTCCTAAGAACCTATGTAGCAAAACCTGATTTTGAATGTAACAAGCGGTATTAACCGCTTCGGCCCAAAAGTAGCTAGGAAGGGAGTATGCATTAAGCATAGTCCTAGTAGCTTCTTGTATGGCTCTGTTTCTCCTCTCAACTACCCCATTTTGTTGAGGAGTCCTTGGGCATGAAAATTCATGCTTATATCCATTTTCTACACAAAATTATGAGAAACTTGAATTTTGGAACTCGCCACCGCGGTCACTCCTAATTCGGTTAATCTTTTGGTGTTTTTCATTTTCTACCCTCTTGCTAAAGCCTATAAAAATTTCTAAGGTATCGTCCTTATGTTTCATAAAGAAAACTCATGTAAACCTAGGAAAATTATCAACAATGACTAAACAATATTTACTCCCTCCTAGTGAGGGAGTACTATGGCAATCAAACAAATCAATATGTAAAAGCTCCAAAGGTAGAGTAGTAGTGGTTAGAGTTTTACCTTTGTGTGATGATTTTGATTGCTTACCCTCGTGGCATGCATTACACAATTTGGTCTTCTCATACTTGATCATAGGTAGCCCCTTCACCAACTCCTCCTTGGCCACTCTTGCAATGCTTCTCATGTTCACGTGCCCAAGTCTTCGGTGCCACAACCACCCTTCTTCTTCTTTAGACATGAGATACTTAGGCAAATTGTTAGTAGCATAAGCAAGATCAAGATAATACAAGTTAGCCTCTCTATACCCTTCTAGTATACCATTATCAGATTCACTTTGTTTTATTAGGCACTTCCTAGCATGGAATTCAACCCTATAGCCCGCATCATATAACTGACTTACACTAAGTAAATTAAATTTCATGTCTTTAATTAAAGTACCTTATGGATGGAGATTGTAGGAGATACCTCAATGGTGCCCCTACCAATTATTTTCAGTTTTCCACTATTTCCAAAGGAGACCATCCCTTCTCTTATGTAGTTAATAGTAGTGAACTTACTTACATCTCCGGTCATATGTCTTAAGCACCCACTTTCTACTATCCACATAGTTGAGGCCTCCTTCACCATCACCTATACAACATGGAAAACATACTCTTTTGGTATCCAGATTTTTGATCCACAAGCATCATATAAAAATTTCTTAGGTACCCACGCCCTCTTGATGTTTCCCTTAGTCCTTTGTCTCCTAGATGCACCAATCCTACCCATGAGTGAGACAAAGGCCACTTCCTTGGTCTTTGGCCTATATCCTAATCTGGCCTTGTTATAGATGGCTCTTTGACTGTTAATTATCATATCTAAGTTGCTAGAGCCCACTTGAAATTTCCTAAGTGCCTTTATAAGGTCTTCTACCTTTTTTCTTAGTTCTCTATTTTCAATTTCAAAGCATGAATCATATGATATAAGAGAATAAGCATGCAAGTCTTCCTTAAGCTTTGTAGACTCTACTCTAAGCATGACAATTTCATCTTTCAAGTACTTAATCTTACTTCTAGCTTTAGCTAAATTCATGTTGGTATTAAAAATAATTTTAACTAAGGTAGAGGAGGATAAGCTGTATACCTCACTAACCGAAGCTTCTGACTCGGATGATGAGTCGCTTTCATCACTGCTTGAGCTTCTCTCATCATCTGATGACTCTGAGTGGTCCACTACCACGAGAGCAAAGTGAGATACTTGCTCCTCTTCATCCTCCGAGGATGATGGATCATCCCAAGTCGCCTTGAGGTTTGTGGCACTCTTCTCCTTTCCTTTTGTCCTCTTCTTGTCACCTTTCTTCTTCCCCTCCTTTTCATCTCTTCTCTTTAGTTGAGGGCACTCATTCTTCATATGTCTCTCTTGGTGGCAGTTGTAACAAATGATGTCCTTTGTCTTGCCCTTGCTTTTGGATCCTTTCCTAGCATAAGACTTGTTAGAAAAACTTTTGAAAGCCCTACGCATTTTTCTTACCATGAAAGCCTCTTGATCGCTATCCATGGAGGCATTGGGCTCCTCTGAGTCAGATGAACAGGAGTAGACCACCTTCTTCTTCTCCTTCTTCTTCTTCTTCTCCTTTTCTGCAATAAAGGCTATACCTTTCTCTTTGGCCGAAACATTAACTTGCTCGTGCAGTTCAAAATCACAAAATAGATCATCTAATTTTACAATTGACAAATCCCTTGATACTTTGTAGGCATCAACCATTGATGCCCACAAAGTTGTTCTCGGGAAAGATTGTAGGGCGTACCTGATGAGATCCCAGTTTTCAATCTTCTCTCTAATCACATGGAGTTCGTTGATGATCTCCTTCACCCTTTCGTGCAGCTGACTAACAGTCTCGTTGCTCTTCATGGACAGGGATTGGAGTTGGGGAACGAGCAGATCCTTCTTTACCCTTTGGACTCTTTGGACCCTTCATTCAGTTCAACAAGTTTGTCCCACAACTCTTCGGCGCTCTTGAATGGCCCCACCTTGTTGAGTTACTCCTTTGACAGCCCGCACTGAAGTGTGGTGGTGGCCTTGGCATTTGACTGTGCCCTCATCATGACATCCTTTGACCACGATCTCATTGGCGCTAGCTCTCCTCTTTCATCCACGGGTGCATCAAACTCATCTACAATACTAATCCAGTTTTCAATGGCATTCATTAGATAGTATTACATTCTACCATTCCAATACGCGAAGTCATTCCCGTCGAAGAAAGGTGGTCGTGCAGTGTTGTATCCCTCTTGAAACGACATTTACATTACTCCAGTCGACGGTGAGTTCTTCCAAAGTGAACCGGCTCTGATACCAATTGATAGATCGAAGAGCGTTGCTAGAGCGGGGGGTGAATAGCACTTTGTCGAATTTCTCTACAAGATTGCTAGCTCAACACAAACAAAATATGCAAAAGACAAAACAACAATGCTAACTCAGAGTATTTTTACTTAGTATCCACCCGAATGGGTAACTAATCCTAGGATCCACGCACGTACTCCACCTTGACTATGAAAATTCTCCATCAGGTGGAGAAACCTTTACAAAGGTGTTATCTTCCTCTTTACAGAAAGCAATGATTAGAGAGAGAGGAAGGTCTGAAGACTCTATGCACGAACAACACTTCGTTACAGTGAAAAACTGTACCATTCACGTGCGAAAAAGTCCTCCGTAACATAATTATGGGGGAATTTTTAGGAGATTTTTGAAATATTAGGAAAATAAAATAAAAATAAAATGGAAAATTAGTGCATGCACCAAGGATTTGAACCTTGGACCTCTTGTACAACCATGCATGCTCTAACCAATTCACCTAGCAAGGGAGTGCTATGAGGAAATGAAGTGGATTATGGATAAGGCTTAGGAAAATGAAGAGTCACCAACCATGACTCTTCACTTACCCTCCTTAATGTGTTACAAAGAGAGGGAATGAGAGTTTCTTTCTTCCTTCCATCAATTCCATTTTTCTTCCTCCTCCTCCCTCATTCTAGACGAATACTTCAAGAGGGGATCTCCCTTGGAAAAGGTTCACCTAAGGCTCCATCTCCAAGATCCAAGGCTTTTACAAGGGTACCAAGGCTAGGGGTGGTCAAGAGGCAACAAGATTTTCCATCCTTCTCTCAAATCTAAGGTCTATAATCAAGACCAACCAAGGTAAGACTCCCTCACCTATGGTATAATAGTTCCTTTGAATTTTTAGCATAATATAAAGTTTGGTTTTAGGTTTTGATGTTGAGAAAACCATGTTTTGGACCCCTATGGTATTCGGCCACCATGAGTTTTGGGTCCATGATGATGTTAAAAATCTTAATTATGCTTTCTAATGTATTCTCATGATGTTTAGAGAATAAATATAATTTTTGCAGATTTTTTGGAGTACCCTAAGACCCTTTAGGGTTTGGGACCATCATAAGGATTTCCATGGCTAGGGTTGGATTTAACCCTTCACCCATGTATTGTGTGTACCCTTGCGATACAAAGGGAGGTTGAAGGGATTTATCTGAATTTTCACAAGGTCTTATGACCCTAAGGGTTTCGGCCAAGAAGGAATCTAGGGCAAGGGGCTAAGGTTTTCTTCAAGTATGGGGTCCGAAAGGCCCTATGGTAGGGTATGGTTGGTGTTCAATGTTTGATTGGGGATTTTATGAAATTTTTCCATGCACCCATGGCCTTGTAGGGTTTGGGCCAGCCCTAAGAAGGAGGGCTAAAGGTTAGGGATAACCCTAATCATGAGCCCTAAAGGCTTCCCATGGTCTTATAGGTAATGTATGGTTGTTTCTTTACCTTATGCTATCTTACATGTTAATTGAATGATGGAACCCTTCCTTATAGGTTTCGGCCAAGCAAGGTAAATAGGATTTGGGGGGGAGTTAGGGTTTGAAGAATGATGGTTTATGCTTTATTATGAAGTATATATAAATGTTCAAGCATGTGGTAGAAATTAAGTTACCTATAACCCTAACCATAAGCACCATGTTTCATGTTTGTATGTTTATGATTGGATGTCATGCTTAATAGTGTTTATTTATGAATGTCTTGTGTTTTATGCCATGCACTTGAATGGTAGGTACTATGTTTTTGGAAGTCCTACTTATGTATGCTTGGGATGAATACCATGCTTATGTATGAAATGCAATGTTTACCTTATATATCATGATCATGCAAACTCTATGGATTAGGATAATTGTCTATGCAAACATGTCATGTTCAATGAATATAATGCAATTCTTACCTTATATGCCATGATCATGCAAGCACTAGGAATAACAATGATGTTTATGTAAGTAGGCCATGTTCTATGAATGAAGATGCATGTTATGTTTATAAATGAAGATGCATGTTATGTTTATGAATGAAAGTGCAGGCTATGTTTTATGAATAAAGATGCATGCCATCTTTATGAATGACGGCACGGTCGATGGTCGACGGTACGACGGTCATGAGGACCGGTAAATGGGCCGGTAAATGAGCCGGTAGACGGGCCGGTAGATGGGCTGGGTCGTTACACATGCCATGTTTATGAATGAAGATGCATGCCATGTTTTATGAATAAAGATGCATGCCATGATGTATGAATGATGAAGCATATGAAGTATTTTACTTTATGAATGGGCTTGTACCGGACCGAAGTATAGGTCCAAGGGATGGGCACCTTAAGAACGCCCCGGTTCTAGAATACCGACTATGCTGTCCACGGTTCTGGCACTACCGAAGCTGTGCAACAGGGATGGGCACCTTAAGAACGCCCCGGTTCTGGGACTACCGACTATGCTGTCCTTACCCTAGTAGGTCGGGGCTCGCTACCTCGTATTTACTTAGGGATGCGCGCTTATGATGTATGTATGTGGTACAAGCCGGGGACCCCCAATGATGTTATGATTATGTTTAAGTATTTAAAAGTATGATTTTAAAAGTTAATCATCCTTATGTATATGCATTAGACTTATGCATTCATTCATGTTATGCATTATGCCATGATAGTAATGTCTTATACTTATGTCTCATGTCAAGAAATATGCATGATAGTAAACGATTTATGCTTATGGTTATGTTAAGAAGATGCCCATATGATATGATAAAAAGCATGCCTATGTTTATGCCATACAGGTTAGTTCATGCTTTATGTTTATGTTTATGCCATGTATCATGTATGTTAAGAATGTTTCCTTATGTTTATGTTTATGGCATATATCATGTCATGTTAAGAATGTTTACTTATGTTTATGTATCATGCCATGTTAAGAATGTTTATTTATGTTTATGTTTATGTCATGTATTAGGCCATGTTAAGTTGAATTATGTTTATGTCTATGTCATGTATTATGCTATGCTAAGTTGAATTATGTTCATGTTTAAGCCATGCATCATGGCATGTAAATTTTAATTATGTTCATGTTATGTCATGTATCATGCCACGTAAGTTTATTTACATTTATGTTCAAGCATAAAGTTATGTTTATGTTTTATGTGCTTATGATTAAGTGATGAATGGTTTTAGTGTGTAGGAAAGAGTCTTACTAAGCCTCTGTGCTTATAGTCTTATTTCTTTATACCGCAGATCACGCAAGGGGACTGTAAGGAAGCAGCAGGAGGGCAAGAATGCATGTGTGTGGTAGTGACTTGGCCAAGAAAACAATATGTTTACTCATCTTATGCTAGAACTTTACCTTTACTACTTATGTGCTTGAATGATGACTTATGTGACTCGATGACATGATGCTAAGTATGATATGATATGATGCTAAGTATGAAGTTAATATGACAAGTTCCCATGTCATCATGTTAGGAGTGGTAGTAGGTGCATGTAGGTGTAAGTTTAAGGTTTTTTCCACTGCATTATGAGGTTCACCTGCCCTACTCATGTTAACGTAAAGCCACTTTATGGAAAGAAAAAAAAAGCGGGCGTTACAGGTTGGTATCAGAGAAGTAACCATCTCACTACACACGCATCAAGCCCTCTTCCTGCAGCTGCTAAGTAAGTACCTCTTTGCATATCTTATAGTAGTAAGCAATTTAGGAGGTTTTATGGTTTTGGGATATGCAAGTATGAACGATGTCTATGATGAAAAAGTACTCTAGGATATGTAAGTATGAATGACACCATATGATAGATAATGGAAAGTAATTGCATATTTTATTTACGAAGATATGTACACATGTACATAAGAATGATATTTTAATATTTAGAATTTAAGGGTAGGAAAGTGGTTATATATTTTTATGACTAGGGTAGAAGAAACCGATTTGCGTGTGTTTTTCTATGTATATATTTGCGAATTGAAAAAGAAATGGTTCTGTACTAGCTTGGTCGGTTTGGTACTAACTATGTCATTTTTTTTTAATTCCAGATGTTGCATGAGAACTACAATGAGAGGTGCCGCGAGCTGATGGAGCGGATTGAGGAAGTTGAGTACCGTCCGACCCTTGGAATTCAAAGCAACATGGGGTTATTGGATCGACTATTTTGGAAACTTGAGCAGGAAGGGTTTCCAGTCATGGATGATCATAGGATCGGAGCTCTGCTTCGTTCATTGCCCAATCGGGCGAGAGAGGTCGCTCATCAGATCTGGGGCCAGCACGGATGTCGTATCTCATATACGGAATTATGTAAGCAGCTTCTCCGCCATGAGTTTCCGGAAGATCTGGGGGACTCGGAGGATGAGCCCGAGATGTTTGGGGAGGATCCCGAGATGTACGAAGAGGATCCCGAGCCGTTCGAGGAGGATCCCGAGATGTTAGAAGAGGATCCCGAGATGTACGAAGAGGATCCCGAGCCGTTCGAGGAGGATCCCAGGATGTACGAGGAGGATCCCGAGCCATTTGAGGAGGATCCCGAGATGCTCATGATGTTTGAGGAAGACCCCGGGATGTTCGAGGAAGACCTTGAAGTGGTCGAGGAGGTTCCCGAGATTGAAGAAGAAGACCCGATGGAAACGGTAGAAGATCTTGAGGCAGGCCAAGGGGAGGCAGTCCAAGGGGAGATGAGCGAGGGGGTGGTAGTCATCGCTATGATGTTCTTTATTATGGGCATAATGGCAGCCCATCTAGCTCACTGAGTTCGGATAGTTTTTGTATATATACTTATAAGACTTGACAAATAAATTTTTGGTGATATAATAAATGAGATCTCATCTACCCTATAGTAACCATACGACAAATAAGGGCTAATATAATTCATAAACTCAGGTCGAGGACTAATGTTACGGAAGCATAATATGAGTCGGTTTACCCAGGGTCACAATAAGTATATGATTATGATGTCTGCGTGCAATTATATCATGGAGTTAATTATGACAATATCACCCACGCTATTTGAGGACATATTGGAAAAAAAAATGGTGATCTGGCCTTCAGAGAATAAAACAAGAGATCCTAGAAGGAAAGGGCGATGGTTTTTCATATCACAAAAGGGGGATTACTCTACCTTAGGGATCGTCTATGTATTCCTAATGATCCGGAGCTTCGAAGGGAAATACTGGCAGAAGCTCACGGAACCCCTTATTCGATGCATCCAAGATCCACCAAGATGTATCAGGATCTGAAGGAGAAGTTTTGGTGGTCCGGTATGAAGAGGGATGTGGCTCAGCATGTTAGTACTTGCATGACTTGCCAGTAAGTAAAAGCAGAACACCAGCGACCCGGAGGAGTTCTGCAGCCACTCGCGATTCCGGAGTGGAAATGGGAAGGCATCTCTATGGATTTTATTTCAGGACTGCCCAGGACTA
Organism: Boesenbergia rotunda; assembly: GCA_024364735.1. Taxonomy (NCBI): domain Eukaryota; kingdom Viridiplantae; phylum Streptophyta; class Magnoliopsida; order Zingiberales; family Zingiberaceae; genus Boesenbergia; species Boesenbergia rotunda. The sequence goes on from JAGFNQ010005915.1 coordinate 87,445, forward strand.
CGAATGGATATGATGCACTTTGGGTAATTGTGGACAGGCTGACGAAGTCTGCTCACTTCCTGGCAATCAAGATGACTGATTCAATAGAGCAACTGGCTCAATTGTATGTTAAGGAGATAATCAAACTTCATGGAGTTCCCAAGACCATCATCTCAGATAGGGATGGTCGCTTTACTTCGCATTTCTGGGAGTGTGTTCAGAAGTCTCTCGGCACTAAATTGCGATTTAGCACCGCCTTTCACCCTCAGACTGATGGGCAAACTGAACGGGTGAATCACGTACTAGAAGACATGTTGCGAGCTTGTGCCTTGGATTTCAAAGGGAGCTGGTGTCGATATCTATGCTTAGCGGAATTCACTTACAACAATAGCTACCAAGCTACTATCAGAATGGCACCTTATGAAGTGTTGTACGGGAGGAGATGTAGGTCTCCGATCTGTTGGTACATGGGTGGTGAAAAGAAGGAAATTGGGCTCACAACGGATGTCATCGACAGCACCACCCGAGCTATACGGACTATTCGACAACGGATAGAAGCTGCTCAGAGCCGGCAGAAGAGTTATGCCGATGTCCGGCGTAGACCACTGGAATTTAATATTGGAGATTTGGTGTTCCTGAAAGTGGCTCCTATGAAAGGGGTGACAAGATTTGGGAGGAAAGGAAAACTAAGTTCGCGTTATGTGGGGCCGTATTTGATCCTGAGAAGAGTTGGTAAGGTGGCATATTAGCTGGAGCTGCCACCAGAGATGTCGGCCATTCATAATGTGTTCCATGTGTAAACGCTTAAAAAGTGTATCCCAAATATGGACCAAGTGATCGAGCCACAGACAGTACAAGTACAGGAGGACCTAAGCTATGAAAGCAGACCTATCCAGATCTTGGATCGGGAAATCAAGAAGCTAAGGAGTAAGGAAGTACCCTTAGTCAAGGTTCTATGGCAAAGTCAACGGTTCGAAGAAGCTACCTGGGAACGCGAGGACGAGATGAGGCGCAAGTACCCGGAGCTATTCTAAGTTCGAGGATGAACTTTCACGAGGTATGGGGGATTGTAACGACTCGGAAAATTTTCTTAATATTTATTTAAAATATTAAGCATGTCTAGATAATTTTCCGAGGGACTTAGAAATATTAACACGAATTTTAACCTAGAAATCCATGTTTTTCCATTTAAATTGGGGAAATAGGCACTAATGGGCCTTATATGGGCTTTCTAGTACCATGATTATTGGTGAATTTTAGGTAAAAATTTTATAGAAATATAAAGGGATTTTGATAAGGAATATTAACATAATTATGGGAGAATTTTTAGGAGATTTTCGAAATCATAGGAAAATAAAATAAAAATAAAATGAAAAATTAGTGCATGCGCCAAGGATTTGAACCTTGGACCTCTTGTACAACCATGCATGCTCTAACCAATTCACCTAGCAAAGGAATGCTATGAGGAAATGAAGTGGATTATGGATAAAGCTTAGGAAAATGAAGAGTCATCAACCATGTCTCTTCACTTACCCTCCTTAATGTGTTATAAAGAGGGGGAATGGCAGTTTCTTTCTTCCTTCCATCAATTCCATTTTTCTTCCTCCTCCTCCCTCATTCTAGCCGAATACTTCAAGAGGGGATCTCCCTTGGAAAAGGTTCACCTAAGGCTCCATCTCCAAGATCCAAGGCTTTTACAAGGGTACCAAGGCTAGGGGTGGTCAAGAGGCAACATGATTTTCCATCCTTCTCTCAAATCTAAGGTCTATAATCAAGACCAACCAAGGTAAGACTCCCTCACCTGTGATATAATAGTTCCTTTGAATTTTTAGCATAATATAAAGTTTGGTTTTAGGTTTTGATGTTGAGAAAACCATGTTTTGGACCCCTATGGTATTCGGCCACAATGAGTTTTGGGTCCATGATGATGTTAAAAATCTTAATTATGCTTTCTAATGTGTTCTCATGATGTTTAGAGAATAAATATAATTTTTGCAGATTTTTTGGAGTACCCTAAGATCCTTTAGGGTTTGGGACCATCATAAGGATTTCCATGGCTAGGGTTGGATTTAACCCTTCACCCATGTATTGTGTGTACCCATGTGATACAAAGGGAGGTTGAAGGGATTTATGTGAATTTTCACAAGGTCTTATGACCCTAAGGGTTTCGGCTAAGAAGGAATCTAGGGCAAGGGGCTAAGGTTTTCTTCAAGTATGGGTTCCGAAAGCCCCTATGGTAGGGTATGGTTGGTGTTTAATGTTTGATTGGGGATTTTATGGAATTTTTCCATGCACCCATGGCCTTGTAGGGTTTAGGCCAACCCTAAGAAGGAGGGCTAAAGGTTAGGGATAACCCTAATCATGAGCCCTAATGGCTTCCCATGGTCTTATAGGTAATGTATGGTTGTTTCTTTACCTTATGCTATCTTACATGTTAATTGAATGATGGAACCCTTCCTTATAGGTTTCGGCCAAGCAAGGTAAATAGGATTTGGGGGGGGGGGGGGGGAGTTAGAGTTTGAAGAATGATGGTTTATGCTTTATTATGAAGTATATATAAAGGTTCAAGCATGTGATAGAAATTAAGTTACCTATATCCCTAACCATAAGCACCATGTTTCATGTTTGTATGTTTATGATTGGATGCCATGCTTAGTTGGGTTTATTTATGAATGTCTTGTGTTCTATGCCATGCACTTGAATGGTAGGTAGTATGTTTATGGAAGTCCTACTTAAGTATGCTTGGGATGAATACCATGCTTATGTATGAAATGCAATGTTTACCTTATATATCATGATCATGCAAACTCTATGGATTAGGATAATTGTCTATACAAACTTGTCATGTTCAATGAATATAATGCAATTCTTACCTTATATGCCATGATCATACAAGCACTAGGAATAAGAATAATGTTTATGTAAGTAGGCCATGTTCTATGAATGAAGATACATGTTATGTTTATAAATGAAGATGCATTTTATGTTTATGAATGAAAGTGCATGTTATGTTTTATGAATAAAGATTCATGCCATGTTTATGAATGACGGCACGGTCGATGGTCGACGGTACGACGGTCATGAGGACCGGTAAATGGGCCGGTAAATAGGCCGGTAGACGGGTCGGGTCGTTACACATGCCATGTTTTTGAATGAAGATGCATGCCATGTTTTATGAATAAAGATGTATGCCATGATGTATGAATGATGAAGCATATGAAGTATTTTACTTTATGAATGGGCTTGTACCGGACCGAAGTATGGGTCCAAGGGATGGGCACCATAAGAACGCCCCGGTTCTGGACTACCGACTATGCTGTCCACGGTTCTGGCACTACCGAAGCTGTGCAACAGGGATGGGCACATTAAGAACGCCCCGGTTCTGGGACTACCGACTATGCTGTCCTTACCCTAGTAGGTCGGGGCTCGCTACCTCGTATTTACTTAGGGATGCGCGCTTATGATGTATGTATGTGGTACAAGCCGGGGACCCCCAATGATGTTATGATTATGTTTAAGTATTTAAAAGTATGATTTTAAAAGTTAAGCATCCTTATGTATATGCATTAGACTCATGCATTCATTCATGTTATGCATTATGCCATGATAGTAATGTCTTTTACTTATGTCTCATGTCAAGAAATCTGCATGATAGTAAACGATTTATGCTTATGGTTATGTTAAGAAGATGCCCATATGATATGAAAGAAAGCATGCCTATGTTTATGTCATACAGGTTAGTTCANTATTAAGTAGAGATTTCATTACAAAATGAGAAAGTGTCCTCTACAAAGTGAAAAGGAAAAACAACTGCAAATACAAAAGTCCCGAGCCCTCACTCGAAGGGTCGGCTAGCCTCCTCTGGTAGCTTCTAGGTCAGGCACGATAGCTCACCTTGCTGACGGGGTGATCGGGAGAAGGTGCCCACCCTGCTTAAGCTGTTCGAAAGTATTGGTCATCTGCAGCTTAAGCAGTGGGTTCACCCTAGCGGAGAGTTGTTTGCTGAAGGATGCCGAGTTGATGTACTTAAGTCGGTAGGCATTCCGCGCTCCGCCTCCCTTGCCTTGTACGCCCGCAGGTCTTCGAGTACCACCCGAGCAGCCTCCCACTCGGCCTGTTGCATCCGGAATCGGCTGAGCTCTCGGCTGGGAATTCAGCTCCTGGTCCCTGGTGGTCAGCTCAGCGACCAGCGAGTCCGCCCTCTCGGCTCGGGTGGTCAGCTCTTTCTCTTTAGCCACCATCTCTACATGCAGGGACTCCGTCGACTGGGACAATTAGAGGAGCTCAGCCTTCGTTTTATTCAACTCCTCTCGCGTCCGACTCTAGAACACCCACGCTTTTCGCTCGATATACTCTAGTGTAGAGATCCGGCTCTGCGCATGGGCCATGCGTTCGAGGAGTCGACGTAGGTCTTGATCACTCCAACTGCTCCTCTGAGTGTGCCAGCCTATCCTGAAGGGCGATGACTTCCGCCGTAGGTCATTCAGCGTGGCCTCATTGGAGACCAACTTTGCGTGGCGGAGCCGAGTCTCCAACTGTTCCACTCGATGCTCGGTCGTCACTCGGGCTTGAGCGTGAGCTACCACAGCCATTGACAGGCTGTGGCAGGAACCCCAGAACTACAGACAAAAAGAAAAGATATCATATGTATTAGTGCTAAGTCAAAAACACAAGGAAATCTAAAAAGGCATACCTGAGTGGCCTCCAAAAAGAAGGTGTTAGCCTTGCTATTAAGGCCTTGGTAGTAGGACTCCTCGACCCCTTGGAGGTAGCGGTTGGCGACTGGTCCGCAGAGATGAAGCTCTTGGGACCGGTCAGGCAAGTCATCCGTCGGCCTCGCCAAGTGAGGGTCGACTTTAGAGGGCACCAGGATGTGCATTGGTGGCCGGTTTATTTGACCCACCGCAGGTGGCGACCCCGAGTCCCTCGGAAGGGGGAGGTCTAGTGCACTGGAAGAGGCCGTTCGGGCAGTGGCCTCCACAGGTGCTGAAGGTTGGGCCGACATCCACTTTTTCTTTTTCTTGGGGCGGGAGTTCGAAGAGGGCTCAATTGGGACATCAGCCGGTGGAGTTGGCTCTTGGCTAGCGGATTGGGCCCATCGGCGCCTCAAGCCAAGAGGTTGATCCTCCACCTCCATTTGCTCGGGGTCGAGGGTCGGTGCATCTTCTGGATGAGTCAGAGATGTGGCAGGCGTAGGAATAGACGCGAGAGGAGTCACTGTGCGTTGTTCGAGTTGTGAGCTGACCTGAGACTCCAGCTCGGCGTCGTCCATGCCGAAGCCTTCTTCCAAAGCCGCCGCGAACATCATGGTTACTGCAAAGTAGCAAAACCTTAGTTAGCTATAAATATTCAAAGGAAAGACAAGAAAGCATACCGAATGACGCGGGTCGAGGAGTTGACACTTGACTGAGTTCGAAAGTGTAAAGGATTCCTCCTGATAGAGGTTACACCGTGGAAGCGCTGACCGCTGATCTTGGATAGTGCGGACTGGTAAGAGGGTGAGTAGCGGTAATCTTAGGGGAGAGGGGGAGAGAGTGGCATGTCTTCGACCCAGGTAGTTGGCCAACTCGGGGTCGGGGTGGTGTTAACATAGAAAAAAGCGATTCTTCCAACCTTTGTTAGAGGTTGAAAGTTTCACTGGAAAAGAGGTTTTATCTCGGGCTTGGAAGAAAAAGTCACTCGGCTCTTGTTTCTTAGGATAGAAAAAGTAATGAAAGATCTCGGGCTGAAGGGGGATTTGGTATAGGGAAAAAATAACGACCGATCCGCATATCAAGCGAATGGCGTTCGGGGCCAGCTGGGAGAGGGATCTAGAAATACCAACACACGGAGGAAATAAAAGAGTGAAGAGGGAAACGCAGGCCGGCTTGGAGGCGGTCTCGGGAAAGGACAATATAACTAAGGGGTTGCCATCCAGTCGGTCGGTCAGGCCTGGGAGGAGCAATTTGTGGTCGGAAGGAATTTGGTAGTCAGACTGAAGTCAGTCAAGGTCTCGGTAGCAAAGGTCGGGCACCGTGGTGGTGTACCACGGGCCGGAGGTTGAGGAGGAGGAAGCCATGAACGGGAAGGACAAGGAAAAATAGGAAAAGTGAACTAACCAGAAGGTAGTGGGGCACCGAAAAGGGCATGGATTGCAAGACTGTCGTCGTCGCAGAAATGGCCGGAACTCTAGCAGAGCGCACAGGTAGCAGGAGGACAAGGTGAAAAAGTGAGACAGTAAAAGGGAGAGGCGGTATATATAGGGCTGAGAGGTAGACGGCGTCCGTCCGATGGCGATCCGGTGAAAAGACGGGAATAGATCTGAGCCGTCCATTTACGCCATAAATGAATCTCGAGAAAACACACAACGGCTGCGACGTGCTGTCACTTCGTTACTCGGGAAACCCAATAGCTGAAGACACATGACCCTCATCAATTAATGAGGGGATACGAATCAACCCGTTGAGATTCAGGGGATAAGACGTGAAAGAGAGGACGAGATGACGTTGGCCATGCCGTGTGTTAGTCGCGCGGTGGTATTAGTAGTCGGTCGGTCGGCCGACCCTTGTGAGTTAGCCTGGTTGCTACAGACTGATGGTCCAGTCAGTCGGACTTGATGCCTCCTTCGACTAGACTCGAGGGGGATGCTTATGATCCCGACCTAGCCTAGGTGTAGCCTGGTCGGCCTACATGGCACTGCAGAGAGATAGATTATTGCTAGAAAAGCTCCGACAACTCGACGTGGCAGGGCATGAAATGGGTGTCACTCGGGTCGGGATGCCTGATCGGACGATTAACCAAATATAGTGTAAATTAGCCCCAGCGAGAGATATCGAGTGCTCGGCTTAAGGTCATCTGGTCAACACTCTGTCAGCAACCAGTCAGTGCCCTCCTTGTGTTCTAATCTTGTTATCTAAGGATGAATCGGCCTGGCTGAGTCCGAGTGCCCCCAAGGTTCGGATTGCCCCCTGTTTTAATCCGTAGGGCATTAGCTGCATAATAAGATCTCACTCAGGGCAGCCGGTAGACGCTCCGAGTCGGGAATTATTGTTTTCCAAGAGAGTACCTACCCCGTGATATCTTACTGATAAAGGTGGTACAAGAGTCAGTGCGGGTCGGTTCAGGCCTGACACCACTCAAGTCCGAATTGCTGATATCCCGCTGACACAGTACTTGCCTGACACGCTCTGACAACCCGTATCACGGAACTCCCTGCTCATGTCAGAATGGGCAGCGCTGGTCGGCGAGCTGACAGTGATCCCTAATCCTGTCCCCACATGAGATAAAATGTGATAGAAGCCGGGCAGAGGCTGTCGGGTCCCTCGGCTATATAAGGCTCTCCTCACTTCATATGCAGGTACGCGCGATAAGTTTTTGCTAAAGTTCTTCTCTAATTTTCCTTCTCCACCGAATACTGACATATTCATTGGAGTATCTTGTCGAAGAATTTTTCCGGTGGGTTACTGACGGTCATTTTTTTTTGTTGTTCTTGGAGTCAGTAGAAATAATTTCCGAGTCCAATTCATTTTTAAGAGTCCACGTTACTTTTCGACAGGATCATCTACCTCCCTGTTCCAATACGCTTCTCTTACCTAACGATCTAATCTATGACGAGTTGTCACGAGTTGGATTTTGAAAAGAGTGATGATAGGGAGAGTGAATTTGAGAGAGTGAATGGGAGAGTGAATGACGTGGCAATTATTGTATACACGTCCGATCGACGATCGGACACCATCGGCGGCCTTCGGCCGCCACCCCGAACCAAACTATACCCTGGGGGACACGGTGAACCCGTCGGGGCTCGCCACAATTGCGATCTCGCATCATTGACCGTCGATTTCGATGGGTTCACCGTTGCCGGCGATCCTGACGAGTTCACCGTCCTCCCAAGGTATAGTTTGATTCGGGATGACAATCAGAGGCCGCCGGTGGTGTCCGATCGTCGATCGAACATATACATATTAGCTGGACGTCATTCACTCTCCCATTCACTCTCCCAAATTCACTCTACCAATCATTACTCTTTTGAAAAATCCACCGAGGCACCGAACCGCGGGAAGTGTGTTGGATTTTGCTGAATCCACTGAGGCGCCGACTCAGTGGATTCATCAATGGATATTGAACCTATTCTAATCTAATTTAATGGATATTGAACCTATTCATATGTATGGTTGAATTTAAGATTTCAGTTAGCTTAGTCATCTCTATTGTTTTTTTTTGTTTTTTATTTTTCTTAAAATAATACGAACCACAGCCACCCCTATTTAAAAATATTTTTTTAATACTAACGGATAATTTATTTTATGAAATCAATTAGTTAATATTTAGAAACTAATGATAATTAAAACATTCAATTCTAATTTTATAAGCCATTTGAATGTCAACTTGCGGTTTAAAAATTAACATGAAATTGGGATTATGATCCCCTTTCAACCAATCACTTTTTTTTTTTCCAAAATGCTTAATAGAGATCTTAAAGTATCCAAACTGAGTTTGTAATTTTAAAATTATAACAAATTTATCCTCAATTATTTTAATACAAATGACTTATTTTTAATGAACTTGTGTTGTGGAAAGGTGATTATACTAATTAATTTAAAATCTTTGAAGGCACATATAGAGTTGAAAACGGGAACAATTTTAAAAAGATCTTTTTTTTTACAAAAAAAACTAAAGGACGCAACTACAACTAAAATTTCCAAACTTTCCATTTTAACTGATTGCCCAGCGGCAGTAGGGGTGTAAACGAGCCAAGCCTCTCGCGAGCTATTTGGATCTCGGTTCGATAAAAGCTCGTTCGAGCTCGTTTAATAAAGCTCGTTAATATTAACGAGCCAAACTCAAACTCAGCAGTATTCGGCTCGTTAGCTCGTGAACAGGCTCGTTAATAAGCTCGTGAGCTAGTTCGTAAAATCTAAAATTAATATTTAATATTAAATATATAATTTTGACACTTTTACATTAAATAAATATAAAATATCCAATAAAACTCATTTGTATGAATAAAATCATAGATTTTAATAAATTTTTTTTTATCTTTTTTAGAATATATAATTTATTTTTTCAATAAATTGATGAATAATTTAATTAATAATTTATATTTGGTATGTTCGTTTAGGGCTCGATTAAGCTTGAATATGTTCGCGAGTCATCACTATATTCAATAAATTAAGCTCGAATTCGGCTCGATAATAAACGAGCCAAACTCAAACTCTTAAATATTCGGCTTGGCTCGGTTCGATTACAGCCCTAAGCGGCAGGATATTATTTGTGAAACAAGCCTATTCAATTCAATAGTTTATTGCAACGTGGTAATAATGAATAATTTAAGTTGATGACTATATATGTTACTGCTACTTTGGGGGACTTTGCAAATGGGTTGAGTTGCCTAATTTTTTGTTAGTTTGTTTTGTAGGAAAAAGTTTATGAAGTTGCACTAATCAACTCGCACTTGGCTTAATTTATCAGCCATTCCATACTAACAATGACATTTAATCTAATAAATGTATAAGAGTAGAGATTGTTTTAAGGGCATTTTGATGTGACTTGGAAAGAATATCTATCAAAATTAATCAAGTAATTAATTCTGAAATATTTTAGAATTATTGGTATGCTCTTCGAGATTATGACCATATTTTACCTGATATAAAATTATATCATAATCAAGTTAGACTTGATCTCTTCATACCTAGCCCATAATATTTTTTCATCATAATCAAAATTTTACAGCATATCTATCTTACTATCACTCAACCCTATCAAATAAATGCAAATTTATAGAAATTTAAATAGTTTTGTTATATAGTGGGTTTCGGTCAAAACCTATTGATTTACTTAGAAAGCTTACATAATACCCATTTCAGGTCTTGTGAGTTTCTGATTTCGGAGTTTAAAGATACCCTCCATTACTTGTTTCAAGCTCCATAAAGATGCTTCCAGTATTATGTTAATTTTTAGCTAGAATGCTTGGACATGATATAGGCCGGGATCACGTTAGGAGTAGACCAGGACCAAAATGGGTGTGGTGTGATAGACCAAACCAAACTTTGTCTTTGTGTGCTATCATATTATATCCAGCGTGATCCTTGTCTCTAGGAGTTAGACTAGGCCAAATTGTTTTAGCTGGAGGCTTCTTTCTCTCAACACTACTAGGAAAGTCCAAAAATAATATTTCAAAAATGCATAAAATTTGAAAATGAGCGCAATCGAAACTCTTTAAGTCGATTAATCAATTTTGATCGAAATCCACTAATGGACCTAGACTATTTGAATTTCTAAAAGTTTGTAATCATATGAAAGAGTAGAGTTTGGATAAAGTAGATTTGATGTCAAATTTTAAGATAGATTTGATGTCAAATTTGGATACATTAAAAATTTATATATAAAAAAAATGATCAACCAAGTAACAGTCGAACTTGAGACGACTAATCTGATTCCATGAAAGTTTTCAATCGGCCTTTAAAGTAAATTGGGAAGCACTCAAGTAGATGGTCTAGAAGTCTAGTATTTTGTAATTGTATGTCTCATTTAAAAGAAAAATTTCTATAAGATATATCATAATTGAGGATAGAATAATAGATATTTAAATGATAACTTGACACCTTACACCTTTTTTGTTTCATCGTATCATAATTTTGGAGTAGTTATGTATGAAAAATTAATATTGACAAAAGGGATAGGTTTAAAAATGGGCATTTTACCAAAGGGCGCGTTTGAGAATACGTTATTACCAAAAAGCATCCTGAGATTTATGTTGTACCAAAGGACACACCAAAAAATATCTTATTCCTCTTATACCTCTCCCGCCAACAACTTCCTTTCGTAGTTAGATTTTTGAAGCATCCAAACCACTTTTTCAGAGTTTTAATTTTAAAATAAGAGATTGTGGTTCGGATACAAGTATTCTTAGTTTCTCTCACCTTATATATCTCTTTTTGCTTTGCACAACTCGACTCATCATGAACCTTTTACTGTATTTTACTGCGATTGCAAAAGAGACAGAGTTGAAAGCGGGAGTGTGTTCTAGAGGTGGCTTCAAGGAGTCGTTGAGGAAGATCGATGTTGAAGGAGAAATTTTAAGCAATAGTGTGTTTGGTAGAAGGAATTTTTTTAGTAATGTACGTATCATTTGATTACTTAAAATTTGTGTATACGGTGAAAAGAAATAGTATATGGGTTCTTGTAGAGTTTATTTCAGCTAGATCATGTTTTGCTCTGATATGGTATTATCAGACATTGTTTTGTCCATGACCAACTCTTACTACTAATTTTTAGTTTGTAGAAGGACTCTAACAGTGTCATACATTACATAAATAGGGTTCTCAGAATTTGTTTAACCTTACGATAAATTCATACTTGAATATGACCTCGGACCTAATATCATACCATATCAGGCCCTCCTTGGGCCTGATATCATCCGATATCAGGTCTACCGTGGGCCTGAAATATATTATATCAAGCTCGCCGTGGGCCTGATATCATCTTATATCAGATACTCATTTGATTTGATGTTGGGTCTGTATCAATCGTTGTTTATTTTTTGAATTTCTAAAACACTTAATTATGAATTCGAAGCTTTGCCAAATTTAATTATAATTTATTTTTCAGGGATGATAATGTTGTTGACGAAATTCCCTCAGAGATATAAAATACGCTTGATGATAATGTTGTCATACGGGATGGAGCAGAAATATCCAGTACTAATATTCCATTGTCTTCCGAGTATATTGGTAATAGAATTTGAAGGAATTTGACATTTGATCTAAATGAAGAAGAAAGTAATTTAGAAGATGTGTCTGAAATTCTTCTACAAGACTTGTCAAATACTTTAAGTCAACCTGAAATGAAGAGGAAGATCATGAAATCTAAATTGCTGATGAATTACAATCTAGTACAACTGTACTAGAATTCCAAGTTGATGATATACAAATTGAGCAATATGGATTTCCCCCAGATCAATACAGTGACTTAGAGGAGGAGTTCCCAATAGCTAATGATTCTTATATTTTGAATTCTCGATTCTAGTTGGGCCAATTGGAGAGGCAGAGACAAGAGATGAACATGATTTTTTTATGGGATAGATTTTTCGATTTAGACAAGAATTCAATAATGCACTTGTGAAACATGACATGGTTAAGTATATAAGATATAACCCAGTTGACACCTGGAAAAATAGAGTTAAAGCAGTGTGCTTCAACCAACCATGTACATGGAGAGTAGTTGCCCGGGGGAAGGTAGAGTTTGTTAGATCGTAGTTGTTTTGTTAGAAGGGGGGGTGAATAGCAATTTCTCGATTTCTTCCTACAAGGTTAGTGTGTGCAAGCGGAAACAACAATAATAAAATCAAACAACGCTAACACAAACCTATTTACGTGGTTCGGAGATGACGCTCCCACTCCACGACATCCATAAGGTGGACGATCCCTCGATCCTTCGGCGGATCACTCCCTGGATGCCCTCCGTCTAGCTCGTGTAACTCCTTGTGGGTGGAGAAATCTCACCACAAACTTGGACACACTTCTGAGCACCAAAGACTACTAACAAGCCCTAACCAAGATTGTTTCGTCAAAAGTTCGCAGCCAAAACTGAGCCTATTTAAATAGAGCTCAAGGGTGGAAAACACCCTACCAGTCGATTGCTCCCAGGGCAGTCGACTGGTCCTACTGAAAATCGACCGTTGCAGCTTAACGTTAGAATTTTTAGCCAACACCACCAGTCACTATTAGTTGACTGCTCCCAGAGTAGTCGACTGGTCCAGGGTCGACTACCTTCTGTGAGTTTCTGTTCTTGCTGGTAGTCGACTGTTATATTCCCTGTCGACTGCCCAGCTTACAAAGACACTCCTCCTCACTTCGAAGACCCTCCTTCACGTGTGCCTTTAAGCATACTCCCTTGGCTTGCCCCTTGAAGTCCTCTTCCACCGGCTAACGTCCCTCGGATGCGCACGCAAGCCCTCGGCTTGCCTTCATGCCACCCTTCACGTGTGCCCTTTGAAGTCCACTTCCCGGCTTGCCCTTGGAGTCTTCTTCCCTCGGCTCTCGTCCCTTCATGACTCAGCTGACTCTTCACCAGCAGCCTTGACTGTTGCCTTCACGCCCTCTTCATCTTCGGCTCCCGTCCCTTGGATGCGTACACAAGCCTCCAGCTTGCCTCCACGCCATCCTTCACGCATGCCTCGAAGTCCGCACTCCTCGGCTCATCGTCCCTGCTATCCATGGTCCCTCGGGTGCACACAAGCCCACGGCTTGCCTCCATGCCACCCTTCACCATACCTGAAGCCGTCCAGCTAAGTCAATATGTGTAACCTGTAAACCTGCACACTCACATACACATATCAAATACACAAGGGTAAACATAACTTAAGCCCTTTGCCCAAACATCAAAACACATGGTCACTTCGGACCATAGATTGCCCCAACAGAGTTCACTATTACAAAATATGTAAAGGAACACCAATGTGGAATAGTTAGGGAAAGTGCTGATCATTAAGCATGCTCTTCGTCATTTGTAGTGTCTTTTGTTGATGAACAATTTCTTTATAATGAACAATACAAACCAAGTATAATTATATCAGATATAAAAGCTAGGTTTGTAGTGACCATATCATATAGAAAACCATACATAGCTAGGGAGAAAGTATTGAAAAAGGTCGTTGGAGATTATGATGAGGCATATAGAGATCTTCCACAATATCTACGTGAGTTGAGAGTTAGGGATCCTGAAACTTATGTGACACTATATAGGAATTGTAACAATAACTTCCAGTGGTGTTTTATGGCTTTTGGTGCTTGTCGAAGAGTGTTTAGGTCTTATTTGCTTAAACTTATCGGAATTGATGCCATACATTTAGGAGGAAAGTATTTGTTGGATCGGGTTGACCCGGCTAGAGGGGGGTAAATAGATAGATAAAAAAAAGGAAAAGTGGAGGTACTCGTCTTTTAAAAAGAAATTTGGTTGCAACTGAGAACGTTGCTTTCAAGGCAGTGGACGCTCAATAAAAATCTCCTTATGGCGGAGAATGTTGATGCAGTCTGACCTGATTGTTTTTTGGTGTTGACACCGATTTAAGTTTAGGTGAGTAAGGTAAGTTCGACTTAAGTCCTGGTCGGGGACTGAGCACAAATCCCGGTGAGTGAAGTCGGGTTCCGGTGAGTGAAGCCGGGTGATGAAAATCCCGGTGAGTGAAGCCGGGTCCGGGTGAGTGAAGCTGGGTCCCGGTGAGTGAAGCCGGGTGACGGAAACCTCAATGAGTGAAGCCGGGTCCCGGTGAGTGAAGCCGGGTGATGGAAACCCCAGTGAGTGAAGCTGGGTCCCGGTGAGTGAAGCCGGGTGATAAAATCCCGGTGAGTGAAGCCGGGTCCTGGTGAGTGAAGCTGGGTGACAGAAATCCTGGTGAGTGAAGTCGGGTCCTAGCGAGTGAAGCTAGGTGACGAAAATCCCGGTGAGTGAAGCCGGGTCATAGCGAGTGAAGCCAGGTGACTGAAACCCTGGTGAGTGAAGCCAGGTCCTAGTGAGTGAAGCTAGGTTGAATGAAGTCCCAGTGAGTGAAGCTGGGCACGGAGTCTTGGTCCGGGGGACTGAGCATGAGTCAGGAAGTGGCTGGATCGGTCTGTGGTCCGATCAGGGAGTTGACACCAACTCCTGGTTATGGATCGGTCTGGTGACCGATCTAGGGTGTCTGATCGTTCTGGCGAACGATCAGAAAGAGAACAAAATGTTTCTGTTTGGCTTCTGATCGTTCTGGTGAACGATTAGGGAGAGAGCAAAAACATTCTGTGTGGTTTATGTTTGCCTTCTGATCGTTCTGGTGAACGATCAGAGAAGAGATCGTAGGCTTCTGGAGAAAACCTTGATCGGTCAGTGTGACAGATCAAGGGCCTCCTGGACTGATCAAGATGGGTCCTGATCGGTCCAGAGGTGACCTGATCGGTCACTGTGACCGATCAGGGCACAACCTGATCGGTCAGGTGACCGATCAGGTGCCTCAGGTTAGTGAACCTATGGGATGTGGCCAGTAACCTGGTGGATCGGTCTGGTGACCGATCCACGATCCCCGATCGGTCAGTGTGACCGATCACAGAGTCACTGGATTGATCAGGAGGTGACCTGATCGATCAGGGTCTTCATTGATCGGTCGGGTGACAGATCAATGTCTGATAACTTTAATTTGAAAACGTTGTCAGATCGCTCTGAATCACTCTGATCTCTTCTGTTACTCTGCTGATTCCTTTTGATATGCTTTGCTAAGCTTCTGTTGAGTGTGCAGACGTTGCAGGGATGATACAAACCAAGGAGAAGAGTCAATGGCGACTTTCACCGTGGCAGGTTTGTCTATATTCTGTTTCCAGGTTTCAACGGCTTCTGGCGCGGCTGGCGATTGACCGGAGGCTCAGCTGAAGAGGTCATCAGTGGACTGAGCGCTCAGTGGAGTCAGTGGGTCAGGCTGTGATTCAGTGGGTGCTGATGGAGCCTGGCGATGGTGAACAGAAGTTTAAGAGGAAGCTGGGAAGCAGAGGAGCGAAGGGAACGAACAGAAAACTAGAGAAGGGTTTTGCTGGGTTGTTTGAGCTATCTGTGTAGTCTTCGTGCTTGTGCGTTCTTGTTACATCTTTGTGAGTTTTCTTCTCGTGTCTCTGCACTTAACTGTTATCATCTTGAGACGATTGTGGAGAGGTTACTCCACCGAGAAGGAGGCTTTTATATCCGGAGTTCCGGAGATTGATCTGCTGACGATCAAGGGATCGCCCACCTCACGGGCACGCCAAGGAGTACGGGCAAGTTATCCCTGAACCTTGTACATCCTTGAGTTAGCGCTGATTTGCTTCCTTTTCTGTTGGTGTTTTTGTTTTTGTGTATTTGTCTTCCACTGCTAACCCAATCACAGAAAGATAAAAAAGAAGCGAGAAATTTGTGTGTCTGGCTATTCACACCCCCCTCTCTAGCCATCCAAGGTCCAACAAAGAAGCCTTACAACAAAAGCACGCTAAGAGATTTTATAAGCGAATTGATTGATTTTGAAGCAAAGGGGTGAAGCCCCTTATATAGGTGGTTCTCGGGTGCCTGCCAAGTGGACTGAATAGGGTGCGTTCTTATCTGCAGACTTGGCCAAAGTTTATCTCTGCTCTTGGGCACCTGAGACTGCTGAGGTGCTTGATAGCTCACAGGCGCCTGAGATGCTGACGTGGCGAACCTGCCAGGTCAACTTCTCCATCCGCAGAAACACCTCTACTGAGGCGCCTAAACTCTCAGGTGCTTGAACCCTTTCAGGCATCTAGGAGGCAGCAGTTGCTTCCTTTTGGTTCTTCATCTTCCGGGTGATTTCCAGCTAACCAGAGTTAGGCTCATCCGAACCCAACTCCGGCCTTTCGCCCCTCGAGCGTGCTTCCTCCCGGCTTCTCGTCCCTCGGATGTCGCACACGTCTTTCTCGATCCACCAGCGTACTCTTCCGCAGCTTCCGCATTCCTCGGATTGCACCGAGCCCATCGGCTCACTTCCCCGCACAATCCTTCTCGTCCGCTACATCTTACGCTCGACTTCCTCCGTACCTAAGCTCCTGTACACTTAGCAGATGGATTAGAAAACACAGGACCTAACTTAACCTAGTTGATCACATCAAAACTAACCGGGGTACCAACAATCTTCCCCTTTTTGATGTGCATCAACCCAGGTTCGGCTAGGGTTAAACAAAAAATAAAACTTAACAAAGTTAAATAGTTTAAGCATAAAAACAGAATTGGTAAGACTATGCAAAAAACTATCTCCCCCTGAACCTCAATCCTACTCTCCCCCTTTGATCACAGCAAAAAATAGGGAAACATAATTAGGGAGGGGAAAATTTTTTTGAGTGCGATAACAAGATATTCTAAGTGAAAAAAATCCCGTTACCACAAATTTTTCAAATTGAAAAACGACATATTTTTTCGAAGTTAATTCCATTATTTTTGTTAAAAGAAATTGACTTAAAAAAATCCAAATTTTTTTGACAAAATCAACAGCTGATGAGGAGATCCTAAAAAATCGGATCTAGTCAAAATATTTTTTTTATCGAATTTTGAAAATTAAAAAAAATTAGATTTCAATAATCAGTTCATAAAAATTCGAACATCTATAAAAAAATTTGAATATTTTTGTCAACGTCAAAGATGAAGATATGAGTTTGGAGAAACATTTTGATCCTTAAATTCGTTCATCAAGTTCGAAAATAAATAAAAAAACAAAAGATCAGAGTTTTTGAAGAATATATTTTAAAAAATTCAAAAAGTGCTTCAAAAATTTTGAAAGAATTATAATGAGTTCTTTCCACTATATCTAAATCATAAAAAATTGGATCGATGAAAATAAATTATTTATCTATTTTTAAAATTTTAATTTCAAATTTCGAGCAGAAAATCATAAAAATAAAAAAATATTCAAAATTTTTTGAAAAATTCCTAGTAAATGGACAATATAATTGTGCTTGAAAAAAAAATTAAAGACATAATTTTTGTTAGAAACAAAATTACGCACATATATAATGACAAAAAAATTTATCAGTTTAATATAAATTTAGGAACTCAAAATAACTTCCTGTCTATAGGATTAATTAAAAACTTAGGCAGAATATAACTTTTGGGCACTTTTTAAATTGGCCCTTATGATTTTTAAAATATCAATTTAAATTATCAGGAAAATTATTTTTCTTTTGCCATAAATATGCAATATCAAGTTCTAATTTTTGCACTAGATTTTTTAAATTATCATTTTTATTTTTCAAAATATCAGAAGAGGATGTAAGTGCCAATTCATTTTTTAATTTCAAATTTTCTTTTTCTAATCTTCCATTAGATTTGAGCAAGGCTTTAACTCCTGGATACAACTGATTATGAGGAAGAAAACATACCTCACTTACCGGGTTGCTTTCGAAAAGAGAGGTTCTTCCTTCGTCGTAGCTTTCTTCTGACGTCTCTCCCCCTTCATCAGTGCTCACTTCTTGATAATTTGCCATCAGTGCAAGTCTCACATATTCTTGACCTTCTGACTCTTTTGATGAGGACTTGTCCCAGGTGGTCTTCAGTGCCTTTTTCTTCTTTTACTGGTTCTTGAGTTTAGGACACTGGTCCTTTAGGTGTCCCTCCTTGTTGCAGTAGTAGCATCTGATAATTTGCTTCTTTGGAGACCGTCTTCTTTTCTGTGTTCTTGAAAATTTGTTAGCTTTAAAAATACTTTTAAAAGAACTTACCATTTTTGTTGTTTCATCGTCAATCGAGGATTCACTACTAGAATTTTTGCATTCAACAACACATAATCGACAACGGTTTTTTGATAAAGTGTTGTCTTATGTCAATTTAACAACAGTTTTAGTATTAACCGTTGTTGTTGTTGGTCTGTATATGTAAAAAGACAACAGTAATAACAAAATGTTGTCGTATGTATACTCAACGACAACAGTTATAAAATAACTGTTGTCTATAGGCGGGATTTACAACAACTGATGTGATAAACTGTTGTCTATTATGACAATAGACAACAGTTATATTAAACTGTTGTTGTTGTATTGTTGTGTTGTTCTAGTATACATACCCCTAATCATCTTTTTTCGATCCTCATTCTTTTATTTTTCGATCAACGGTGGATATCCAACTGCAAAAAAACAACAAACTATTGAATCCTCATTCTCTTATTTTTCGATCCTTAATCATCTTTTTTCTCGTCGAACAAACCCCTAATCTTTATCGCCCGAGTCCAAACCCTCGACCATTTCCGCTTCTCTCACACAAACCCCTCGCAGCCACGAGTCGACGCCTCTCCCCCTTCTTCATCGCCCGAGTCCAAGGAAGCCCCGAGAGCGGCGCTTCCTTTCACCCTCGCGAGGTGAGCCCCGACTCCTCTCGCTCTCTTCTTCTTCATCGCACAAGCAAGGAGGCGACGCCTCCTCACTTACCTTTTCTTCTTCCTCGATCGCGTGCCCTAGCTCACTACAAGAAAAATGACCTATTGTGACATTTATTTTATGACACTTAATAGTAAATGTTATTATAAACTAATTATAATGACATTTATTAAAACAGATTAATTTTATAAATAAAATATCTTATTAAACCTTTTATTATGACACATTTTATAAATGTCTTTATAAACTTAAATATTTTTTTATTAAAATAAATTATATATTTAATTTGTTTAATTAAAATTTTTTCCACTTAAGTAACCGCGCGAACGCAAAAGCTGCTCCTTCCGATCCCTCTAAAAAAATTAGAGCGCCAATAGCTCTAAATCGCAGCGCGAACCCTAAATCCACCGCGAGAACCTTAACGCGCGCATCATCCCTCCTTTTCATCTCCACCCTCACCCGCGAACCCTAATCTTTCTTTCTCCTTCGCTCCCTGCTCGATCGCCGCTCCACCAACGCGAGTGCCTCCAACGCACCTAAACCAGCGCTCCCTTCTCGATCGCCTCTCCACCTACGCGAGTGCCTCTAACCAGCGCACCTCCACCTACGCGAGCCCCTCCCCCTACGTGAGTGGCTTCAACCAGCGCACCTCCACAGCGCGGTCTGGGCTGCGCGAGCGCCTCCCCACGCGCTGCGCTCCTCCCCGCCACGCCGTCTGCCCACCAACGCGGTCTGCCCTACTCGCGCTCTTCCCCATCAGCACGGTCATCTACCCTACTCGTCCCTCCTCGCCACACGCGCACCTCCCCACCAAAGTCATCAGCACGGTAATCAGGACTCAGTCATGGATATTGATTTTGCATCCTCTTGATTTCTTTGTTTTCTATAACTATATGATGATTTTGCATCCTCTTGGTTGCGATTCCACCTAAACCAAGTATTACTCTTCGGAAATGGAACTTACAAGTATTTTTCCATTGGTTGGGTAATGTTCAGATTGACTATGAAGTGAACCCAAGTATTTATTGCCTAAGAATTTACCAAACTGAAGGATTCATTGATGAATTCTCTCAATATCTTTATAGATATGTATATATTATGTAAGCATCTAATATTATCAATGGTGTAATGGGGCAAAAGAAAAAGGTGACACTTTGTACTCTTGAGAAAGTATTTTATTTGTGGTTATATGGCTTTATTGGTCAAGCAACATTTGATTGACAGTTGGAAGATTATCAGTACCTTCATTACAAGTTAGAATAGGACTACTAAGTATCTATGTAATCTTTGTAACTGAAATATCTATTTTTGAAAACTTAACTCTTTTATTTGTTTATTCGTTAAAGGTCTTACATTTATATTTTACACCTTTCAAATTGTAAATATATTGATCCTCTTTGCAGTGCCAATATCAAGAAGTAAGAAAAAAAATTGGCTTACCTACAGAAGTAAGAAAAAACTGCAATGCATCTAAGGTATGCTCCTCTTACATTTATAGATTGATCCTCTTACATTTGAAAAAACTGCAATCAAATCCTTGGTTCAGAACTGCAATGTTTTTATCTAAGGTAATGCATCTAAGGTATAAATCAATAGGTCCTTGATTTATATATATTTGCAGTGCCAATATATTGATCCTCTTACATTTATATTTCCTCTTTGCAACCTTTTGAAGCTATGTTCCTACAGAGAACTGCAATGTTATTGTGATTGTTTCCTCTTTGCAGTGCCAATATCAGTTGTAGCGGCATTTAAGAAAATCAAATCCTTGGTTCAGAACAACTCACAGCTTGGTATGACACTCTGAACATCATCAAAACTGGCAAGTTTTTCTAATAATATTTAATTTCAGTTGATTTTATTGAAGACATTATATCAAATCTCTCTTTAGTGGCTTTAGTCTTTATATTTTGAGTCAATTCTCTCAATACTTTATAGATATGTATATATTATGTAAGCATCTAATATTATCAATGGTGTAATGGGGCAAAAGAAAAAGGTGGCACTTTGTACTCTTGAAAAAGTATTTTATTTGTGGTTAATATGGCTTCATTGGTCAAGCAACATTTGATTGACAGTTGGAAGATTATCAGTACCTTCATTACAAGTTTAGAATAGGACTACTAAGTATCTATGTAATCTTTGTAACTGAAATATCTATTTTTGAAAACATAACTCTTTTATTTGTTTATTCGTTAAAGGTCTTACATTTATATTTTACACCTTTCAAATTGTAAATATATTGATCCTCTTTGCAGTGCCAATATCAAGAAGTAAGAAAAAAATTGGCTTACCTACAGAAGTAAGAAAAAACTGCAATGCATCTAAGGTATGCTCCTCTTACATTTATAGATTGATCCTCTTACATTTAAAAAAACTGCAATCAAATCCTTGGTTCAGAACTGCAATGTTTTTATCTAAGGTAATGCATCTAAGGTATAAATCAATAGGTCCTTGATTTATATATATTTGCAGTGCCAATATATTGATCCTCTTACATTTATATTTCCTCTTTGCAACCTTTTGAAGCTATGTTCCTACAGAGAACTGCAATGTTATTGTGATTGTTTCCTCTTTGCAGTGCCAATATCAGTTGTAGCGGCATTTAAGAAAATCAAATCCTTGGTTCAGAACAACTCACAGCTTGGTATGGCACTCTGAACATCATCAAAACTGGCAAGTTTTTCTAATAATATTTAATTTCAGTTGATTTTATTGAAGACATTATATCAAATCTCTCTTTAGTGGCTTTAGTCTTTATATTTTGACTCAAAATACAGGTTGTAAGTGATGATGGGAAGAGAGTTTGGCGCCAACAACCTTTTACAGAATCAGAGCAGTCTTTCTAAAGTAGTGTGTTGTGCTTTAGCAATTGCTTCAACTATGAATTGCTATGGTTTCTCATTGCTAATATCTTGTCTGTTGCTAGTCGGCAGGAAAATTGCAATGCCTAATATCTTGTCTGTTGCTAGTTGACAGGAAAGCTGCAATGTCTATAATTAACTATTATTATTATATATGTCAATATGTTAGTGTCTTATAAAATAAATATCAATTATATTGCAGTTAACCGTCAATGAAGGAGACTTCTACAAGATGCATGAGGTTAGATTTTTAATTTTGTTAATGTGTGTTGTCTTTCTTTTTTTCCTAAATTTTTATATATCTTTTTCTCTTGAATTTAAATATGCTTATCCTGATGTGAATGTTCATGATATCTTTTTCTTTATTATATACTTCTTTAATTTTATTTCATTTATATAAATTAATTAATATATGATTTTTTTTAGGTGACAAGAATATTGAATTTTATTTAAGATGTGATGGGTGAAGATTAAAGATGCAGCGAAGTTTGGTTATGTTTTACTTTAAGAGATTTAATTTTTGCTAGCTAGTTTGAATATGGTATTGGAGTAGAGTCTTTCTTGCAATTTGCACTGGATAACGCTAACAAACCATGTACTTGAATGAAAAGTTAGTCACTTATAAACTTATAACTTCATTTATTTCGTGGAAGCAAATTTGAACAATAATGATGCATCAGATGCTAGACAAGTAAAATCAACCATGCCCTTCTAGCATCAGTTTTGTAAGAGCAACTTTGTTCAGATTAGTGATATAGCTTTCTTATTTTGGCATGATAAGACTACATATTTAGCTATGCCAAATGTTTATACTCTGGAGTTTATAAAATATGCCAGACACTTAATTGTAAATTAAACGAGTTATTTGTAATTGTTGAATTGTGCAATAACATACATTAAAGTCTGTTATACCAATTTTTTGTTCTCATCTGATTGGAGAACTTATTGCTATTTTTTTTCTCATTTATTTGAAAAAAAAATGATCCTTTTTTTTCTGATTGAAAGCTTTTATTGTTTGAATATTGGGTGTATCATTGATCAAGGTTTACATTTCTTTCTGGTGTCATACGTAACTCTGTTAGGCTGTTTAGGCTGTTTAAAACTCAACTTGGTATTGGAGCTATAAACAAGTATCAACAATTGGAGAGTGTTGCAAGAATGTTTCAAGTATGCCCGAACCCTTTATGTATACACGATGCCTCCTCTCAAATGGCTATTTTGAGATGGATTGTCACAGTTTGTGATTCAGAATATGATTTTGAATCACAAACAATCAATCAAGAACATGTGTCAGATATTTAATATGGTCGTCTGAGTATTTTCCTTGAAAAGTGGTTGCAAGGCTGTAAATGTCTAGATAAGCCAAGCTAGCAGTTTCCTTATAATTGCAAGTGCTGATACATGCATATCTTTTTTGTTTGTTTGTTTGATAGTTTGTTATTTTTATTGTTTGCTGATACATATCTTCATGGATCATTTTTTATTGGACATATGCATTTAATAGAATAACTAATTAGAATGTTTGTTCTCTTTTTTCCAACAGCAGGGACTTGTTCGTGATCATGTTCGAAGATCATTAATCTGACCTTCCAGCTGCAGGGACTTGTTCGTGATCATGTTGGGTCAGAATTATATATAATTTGAACTCTTGTAATTTGGGTCAGAAGATACTTTAGTGGTTTCGTCTGTATAAAGGTTTTTGGACAGAAGATACTTTTGTGATTTCGTCTGTAGAAAGCTTGTGGTGGATCTTTATTGTAAATATGCTGATGATGTTTGATATATATAGTTTTTGTTTCGAGGTTAAATTATTGCCTTTTAATTGAAAATATAATGGAAATATCTTTGTTGTCAAATTGGTATGAAACTGTTGTGGAACAGTGCAAACGCACAACAGATTTTTTTAAAGCTAAACTGTTGTTGTAGATAAATGGTGGCATACGACAACACAGTGATAAAACTGTTGTCGAATATAATAAAAGACAACGGTGAATATGGCATACGACAACGGTGATAAACTGTTGTTATTGATATACGACAACGGTTATAAAAACTGTTATCGAATATAATAAAAGACAACGGTGAATATGACATACGACAACAGTGATAAACTGTTGTTATTGATATACGACAACGGTTATAAAACTGTTGTCGAATATAATAAAAGACAACAGTGAAACACTGTTGTGAAAATGTTGTCGAATGTGATATACGACAACAGTGGAAAACTGTTGTCAAACTGTTGTCGAATGTGATAAACGACAATAGTGATTCACTGTTGTCGTAGACCCCCCCTTTAACAACATGGCCTTTAACAACAGTGGTATTTGGCCTACGACAACAGTGATTCACTGTTGTTAAATGCATTTTTTCTAGTAGTGATTCCCCGGCGAGTTGGATCTTCCTTGTGTTCAGTGCGACAATGTTTGCTTTCTTATTCTTTTCTACAAAACAAGATTCATGAAGCTCTAAAGTATAAAATAATTGCTCTAATGTACTTACCTCTAAATCTTTCGAAATGAAATACGCGTCGATTACTGATGTCTATTCTGAGGTTCTCGGAAATGCATTTTAGACGTACCTTTGAGCGTCGCGACTAGTTACCTTTTCTCCGAAGTTCCCAAGGTCCGTGATTAGTTCATTTACCTTGGCGTGTAGATGCGCAACTGATTCTCCATCTTTCATCTGGAGGATTGTCAATTGGCTTTGAAGGAGGTCTCGTCGTGCCAATTTCACCTCTGAGGTACCTTCATGTAATTCCAGGCATTTCTCCCAGAGCTCTTTTGCCGAGTTGTAATTCCCGATGCAATTGACTTCTTTCGCGGGAAGAACGACTAGCAGATGAAATTCCGCTTTGCCGTTTGCTACAATGTCCGCTTGCTCCTTCTTGGTCCACGACTCCACTTCTTTATCCTCGTCATTGTTGTTTTTAGGAATTAAGAAACCATTTTTCATAATTAGTAGCAGTTCAATATCAGTTTTAAAAAAATACCTGCATTCGACGCTTCCACATTGCTAACTCCCCCTCAAACTTCAGCGAGTAGATTACTGCTCCAACCATTTTTTCAAAATTGCTGCAGTCGACGGTTAGTCCGTCTGCGGTGACCTTGGCTCTGATACCACTTGTTAGATCGGGTTGGCCCGGCTAGAGGGGGTGAAGAGACGGATAAAAAAAGTAAAAGTGGAGGCACTCGTCTTTTAAAAAGAAACTTGGTCGCAACTGAGAATGTTGCTTCTAAGGCAGTGGACACTCAATAAAAATCTCTTTATGGTGGAGAAGCCTTACAACAAAAGCATGCTAATAGATTTTATAAGTGAATTGATTGATTTTGAAGCAAAGGGGTGAAACCCCTTATATAGGTGGTTCTCGAGCGCCTGCCACATGGACTGAATCAGGCACGTGCTTATCCGCAGACTTGGCCAAAGTTTATCTCTGCTCTTGGGCGCCTGAGATTGCTGAGGCGCCGATGGCTCACAGGCACCTGAGATGCTGATGTGGCGAACCTACCAACTCAGCTTCTCCATTCGCAGAAACACCTCTACTATGGCGCCTGATACTTATCAGGCGCCTGGACCCTTTTAGGTGCCTGGGAGGCAGTAGTTGCTTCCTTTTGGTTCTTCGTCTTCTAGGTGATTTCTGGCCAATCGAAGTTAGGCTCATTCGAACCCGACTCCGGCCTATCGCCCCTCGAGCGTGCTTCCTCACGGCTTCCCGTTCCTCGGACATCATGCACATCCTTCTCGATCCACTGGCGTACTCTTCCACAGCTTTCGCATCCCTCGGATTGCACCGAGCTCGTCGGCTCACTTCCCCGCAAAATCCTTCTCATCCACTACGTCTTACGCTTGACTTCCTCCGTACCTAAGCTTCTGCACACTTTGCAGAGGGATTAGAAAACACAGGACCTAACTTAACCTAGTTGATCACATCAAAACTAACCGGGGGTACCAACAGTGTCCGGGTCTATTGTTGATTCCTACAACGATCGATGGTAATGACAATGTTCTCCCAATTACCTTTGGAATCGCTGAAGTTGATTGTGAGTCTGCATGAGAGTAGTTTTTGGAGCATACAAATAGGCTCTTTGCTATCGATGCACAATTAATGACCATAGTATTAGATAGATATCATGACATTATATCAGCAGTTAGGAAAGTCTACCCAACTACCTATCATGCTTTTTGTTACCACCACATGTCTTGTAATATGGTAACGAATATTAGAAGTAGAGCAGTTTTAGGTTTATTTTGGGCAACAGCACGAGCAAACACAACACTCCAATATGATCTCATAATGCAATCAATGCTTGAAAAACATCCAGATACCCATAAGTGGCTTCAGAACATTGATCGTAAAAGGTGGCGTAATGCACACTTTACTGGGAGAAGGTACAGAATGCTAACTGCTAATTGTGTAGAGAGTTTAAATGCTTTGTTTAAGAATACACGTGAACTTCACATAAATAGGTTAATTGATAATACAAGAAGAAAGGTAGCTCAATAGTTCTTTAACCGTAGAGAGGAAGTCTCAAAATGATATGTTGCTTTGACACCTCATGCTATAAAAGAAATGGATTCAAGGAGAGAGAATGCTAGAGCATATAAGGTTCATACGTACTCTCAATCAGAAATGAAAGTAGAGACGTGGGGTGCTTCATACATTGTTGATTTGGAAACAAAATATTGTCACTATGGGGAGTTTCAAAATTCAGGACTCCATTACTCACATGTTATTGTCGTCATCATTCACCGGAACATGGATACACTCCCATATTGTGAGCATTATTTTTATTCATAAAATTGGAATGACATTTACATGGATCGTATGTACCCTTGTCGAAGCAAGGAATTTTAGCTTAGGAGCGTAAACAACATTATAGTTCTATGCCCCCGTAGCTTTGTGTAGCTTGGTAGGCGAAAGAATGCATGGATTGAGTTGAGGCACAATGGGAAGGTAAAACTCAAATACAGCCGCTACAAACAACTTGGCCATAATCAAAGGACTTGTAGAATGCCGCCAACCCTAGGTTCTTGAGTTACTGATATATGTATGTAGGAATATTCTGCTTAAAGCATATATTTTATAAGCGGGAAAAGTGGATCTATATATTTTGTATCTAGTACAATTGTAAAAAAAAATAGTTATGGTTAATGTTATCACTTTCAGAGATTTTTCAATGGTACGATACATTTCAGCTTGTTTAATTGAATGTAAGCCGAATATGATCATAGATCAATCCACAATACACTAATTTCTTTTGTCAAAAGATTAACAAAAATTTGAGGTTACATAAAGATAAAAATATAAAATATCGAAATACACAAAGAATAAATATAAAGGAAGAAATATAAATTATAATTAAATAAATAGAGTTTATAGATTAAAAATATAAGAAATAAAAATAATAGTGTTTAAAATAAATTATTATAAGTTGATGGTGTTACAAGGACTTGAATTGTGCTATACATTATGTATTTAGGGGCTTTCCAGATGTTCTCTAATAGTACAATACACTTAAGCTTGTTTAAAGTTTAAATAAATGTCAGCCAGTATTGATTATACATAGTTCCAACAAAAAATTTATTTTGTGAAACGATTAAGAAATAATTAACAGATTATCATATCAATAATTAATAAATGATGATTATATATTTTAAAAATATAATTTTAAATTAGAAAAAATATCAGGTGACTTTGGGACTGAAATCCCAGTATATCAGGCCTGCGTTGGGCTTGATATTCTTAGATTTTACGCCCAACGTGGGCCTAAAATATGAGAATATCAGGCTTTCGGATATTCAAAATCGAAATATTTTTTCTAAAATATAAATAAATATGTATAATATAAAAATATAGATATAGATTAAGGAAATATACAAAGAGATAAAGAAAATATAAAGATATAAATATAAAATATAAAAATATATAAACTGTAAATAAATAAATAGAGTTTATAAATTAAAATTTTAAGAACTAAAAATAATAGATATTAAAATAAAATAAAAATGTGAAAAAAAACTAAGATAGATAATAAGATACAAAGTTAAAAAAATTAAGATGAAGAAAACTAAAGTAACAAATATAAAGTAAAGTAAAATAAATAATATAAAGAAATAGATAATAAATAATATGAATAAATAATAAAGTAACAAATATAAAATATAGATATAGATAAAGATAAAGAAAATATAGATATAAATATAAAATATAGATATAAACAAAAAATAAATATAAAGAAATAAATATAATAAATAAATAAATAGAGTCTATAGATTAAAAATATAAGAAAAAATATAATACAAATTAAATTAAATTATTATGAGTTAATGGTGTTGTAAGGACTCAAATTATACTATTCATTGTGTATTTAGGAGTTTTCTAGATGTTCTCCAATAGTACGGTGCATTTAAGTTTGTTTATAGTTTAAACAAATATAAGCCGGTATTGATTATAAATGAGTCCCAACAAAATTATCATATCAATAATTAATAAATGATGGTTATTAATTTTAAAAATATAATTTTAAATTAGAAAAAATATCAGGTGACGTTGGGCTTAAAATCCCAGTATATCAGACTTGCGTTGGGCCTGATATTCTCGGATTTCATGCCCAATGTGGGTCTTAAATCCAAGAATATCAGACCCTCTGCTATCTAAAATTGGATTTTTTTTTTCAAAATTATAAATAAATATGTAAATATAAAAAATAAAGACAAAGATTATGAAAATATATAAATAGATAAAGAAAATATGAAGATATAAATATAGAAATATAAAATATAACTATAAATAAAGAAATATAAAATATAAATAAATAAATAAAGTTTATAGATTAAAAATATAAGAAATAAAAAAATAGAAAATACAATAAATTGTAAATATAAAAAATAGTTAAGATAGATTTAAGGTTAGATATAAAATTATATTTCATATATTTAATTATAATTATTATAAAAATAAAATATTTTGACTTTGGATATCAGAGGGGGGCCTGATATTCTTGAATTTCAAGCCTATGCTAGGCCTGAAATCGGAGAATATCAAACCTAACACGAGCCTAATATACTGGGATTCCAGGCCCAACGTTGCTTGATATTTTTCCCATTTTAACATGTATTTTTAAAATATATAATCATGATTTATTAATTATTTATAGGATAATCTTTTAATTAATTTTACATCTTTTCACATTTTTTTAATAAAATACTCAAGTATAATCATATCCAGCTTACACTCATTTAAGCATTAAATAAGCCTAAATGTATTGTATTATTGGATAACATCTGGAAAGCGCCTAAATACACAATGGATACCACAATTCTAGTCCTTGCAACACTATAAACTCATAATATTTGAAATTGTTACAATCAGACTTTTGTAGGTCTATCAGTGGATTTTCATTGAAACCCATTGATAGTCCTATGATATTTAGATTTCTCAATACTCGATATCACTATGTAGGGTTGAGCTAGGGGAAGATATTTGTGGTGTCAAAATTCAATTCTAATAAATATCAATGAAGTTCTCATATCGTGTTAGTTGGCATAGAACAGTGCATCATATAGCGGTTGCCTTGTTTTATCTCTCATCTCTATCTTTTTATTTTTCTTATCTTTATATTTTATTATCTATCTTAATTATTTTTTACATTTATAATTTATTTTAATTTATATTATATTTATTTCTTATATTTTTAATCAATAAACTCTTTTTATTTATATTTTACATTTCTTTCTTTATAGTTATACTTTATGTATTTCTATATTTTATATTTATATCTTTATATTTTCTTCATCTCTATCTCTATTTTATATTTATTACTTTATTATTTATTCATATTATTTATTGTTTATTTTCTTATTGTTCTGGAATGACTCGACGTCGACGACCAGTCACCAGAGTCCAGCCCAAGAGGATGATGATGAGAGAGGAAGAGCTCCCACCCTGCGAGATTAATACGAGCGTTAATGGGAACACGCCGGAGATTGTCCGGCGGAGCCCACTCCGACGCTCAAGTCAGTATGAGAGTCTCTGAGATAGAAGGAAATAAGGAGAAGTGTGTGTAAGAATGAGCGTAACCACCGTTACCTGGGGGGTTGGAGTACCTTTTATACCTGAGGTGGCAGTCACACGTGCCCCCACATTCTTCTACACATCCCCACAATTATTGGTTACTGGATAATTCTTGTAACGTTCCTGGCGACAATTAAATCCAGGCCATTGCGATGATCAAGGCTTTAATGATTGCATATTATGGGCAATGATTATCCCATAATTATTGGTGATAATTATCCGCAGATCTGTAAAAGGGGGATGGTCACTTGAGGTCGAGCTACTGGATAGGATGATCCTTGAGCTCCGCTACCTCGAGGCAATCTCATGGTCATTTAGCCTGGGGGGGGGGGGGGGGGAGGGTCCCGGGCATCCACCTTCCTGAGGTAATCTCGAGGACCTGACCTCCCGAGGTGATCTTGGGCATATATCCTCCTGGGGCGACCTCCAAAGTAGGCCCTGAGGTGATCTCGGGAGCCTACCATTCCCAAGAGGATCTCGGGAGTCAGCGAAAGAGAGTCATCCAGACTCAGTGAATCTTGACACATAGCTTCTTTAGTCCAGTCCACGTGTCAGCCACGGGGTGCTCTACCCCATCACAAGTTTGTTAGTGATATGAGAGAAGTGTCCTAAGGCAATCGCCTTATGATTGTAATCATTTATTCTAATAAATGAATATTCACTATTTGAGTATACATGTTTGTGTATTTGATTGAGATCTTAAACTCATTTACTGAATGTCCGCAATACAATTCACAGCATGAGAGAATTTGTGATGAATTCACAAGTAGTGATTATCTCTACATGTGCAATTGTGAAGTATTGAAATTGTCCCTAGTCGATGAATTGATAAATACGGACACTATCAATTCCATTGAGACTAGCATGGGTTATTCTCTAATCAGCTGATTCTCACTGGCTGGTGACACTGAGATGTCCGGAGATAAACATGAATGCTAGTTAAGGGAACTAGTTCATTGGAGTGACTGGCTGTAAAACTTCATATGGTAGCCTACATATAGATATGTCAGTGAAGTTCTTACTGCAACTTAAGTGCGATGTTCCTTTGACTTGCGGTGTTCAAGTCATCTTGGTCATGGAGACTTATACTTTGACATCTTAAGCAAGCATCTCCAAGGAGGTGTGGACCCAGGATGATTGGGTATAAGCCGAAGTGCCCGAAGATGTTTGAACAACCTACAAAGGATTCACCACTCCTTGCGAGGAGAAGTATACCCGAGGCCTATCGTCGGATTGTTACTCGAAGCCTCTGGCCAGAGCATGACATGTTCAGAGTATGAATATCTTAAATACATGAGAGTAATTAGAATCCGTAGGACGAGAAAACATTACTTGGGCTAGGTGTGACGTAGTCAGCCTAGTGGGGACTGACACACATAGATCATGTCCTGAACCAAGTGGGTATAAGATGGTGAAGGGAATGGGGCACGATTCATTATAGCTGCTGAAGAGTTTCAGAATTGTTTCTGAGGTCAACCGTTGATCTTTCGATTAATTGGGGATCATGATGTACTACTAGGTGCCACTCATGATCGTTCTATAATTAATTGATTAATTATAGACGACCAACATAAATTGAAAGCCTATTTAGTCACACGCACTACGAGTAATCCGAGGGATTTAAAATGAGTTAAAAATTGGATTTTCCAATCAAGAGAGATTAAGTTTGGTTGAGCCAAACGATAAGTCGAATCTGAATTTTTCAGAGACACATCGGAAGCGTAAAATGGCTAAGTCTTTTGAAGACTTAATAGATGAATTAAATAAGTTTAATTCATTGAGGCTTGGCTTGGATGGGCCGGCCAAAGAGGACCTCCATCCTCTTTGCTTGGCCGGCCACAACAAAGGGAGAGAACCAAGTTTTTGGTTCAATTTATAAAATAAACCAAGTGTGGTTTGTTTTATAAAATTATGGATGATATAAATTTTTATATAATAAACCAAGGTTTGGTTTATTTCTTCATGGAAATTAAAATGAACCATGGATTGGTTTATTTTATAAAATCAATCATGGATTGATTTACCATGATAAGAAAATTTATTCCATAGGAGAGAAGAGATTTGATTGATTTTTATCATGAATTAAAATATGAATTTAACCATGATATACAATCAAACTTAGTATGATGGAATAAGTTATTCCATATTTGAGAGGCTTGATGGTTGAGAGACCACTATATAAGGACCCAAGGCAAGGCTTGGGTGGTAATCATAGAGATGAAGGCATAGTCTCTCTCCCTCTCTTTCTCTCCTTCTCTTCTCCCCTTCTTACCGTGCGCCAACCAGCCCCAAGAAGGAGCACCAGCCGGCCATCCTTTTATGGTTAGTCTTCCGACTAATTCTCTCTTGGTTTTTCTTGTCGCGTTCTCGGAGAATCTAGTAGTTCTCGAGAACACGAAACTCGTGGCTTTGCGAAGTCATCCCGAAGATACTCGGCGTGGACGCGAATAGAGGCGGAGCTTCCAAGGGACGCTTATGGTTGGATCTCGTCCCTTCCTTTGAGTTACGCGAGGTAATACGTAAATTAGTTTATGTTTCTGCAAAATTTTAAATATATGATCATATCTACACAAGGTAAAATTGCATGCTTAGATGTGTGGTTAAATGATTTAGAGAAATTATTTATGCTAAACCTTCCGCTGCACGTAATTAATTTTGAAATTACGAACCCACATCCATGTCAACATGCACCCGGTCCCAACAAAGTCTCTCCCTTCAAGTCTAATAGAAAGAAGTGTGACTGACTGATTAGACTAGTGGTGTGACAAAGAAGCTATGTTATGGTGGGTCCCTACACCCATTACTATTTCATTGGCGGTCTGCCGGGTCTGAGGAATCAAAACATTCATCTTTGGACCCCAGACAGCTCCTTGAACTAGTCCAACATCTCTGCGAGTTTCGAGACAGCGCCATGATAGCTGTCCATGGCCCTTTAAAAGCACATGGGGTCTCTTAATGGCGACAAGGCGGTTTAACGAATGTAGCTTCGCCACGTACTCCGCCATTCTTTGCGCGGTGATCTCCCATCGATACGCACCGCAGGGTCATACGAAGCAATGACCATAAAGGATGGTGGTGCCTCGAGATGCCCAATCAGTGCCATTGACGTGCCGCACTCCCATTGCTCACATGCGGGCGACGTCTCTCTATAAAAGCAGCTGCAACGACACCCTTCCGCCTTCTTGCCTTATCTGCTTTCAACCTCCTCGTTCACCTTCTGCTAATCCGGCCGCTGCATTCCCTCCCAGCGTAAATCTTCTTCTCCTGTTCACTCTTTTCGTTCACCATCATGAGTCCCGTAGAGAAGAAGAAGAAGCCCTGAAGCGAGAGCGAAAATCCTTCAGAGGAGCAGACCTATCGCCTGGAGTGGTATCATACCATCTCTTCTAGGGTTAGGTTAGAGACCCTCCAAGCCGCCTGTGAAAAGTACGATATCCCAGCGGACTTAGAGGTGGAAGTTCCCACGTTAGGTCAATCACCCATAGAACCTCCTCTAGGTTTCATTACTTTTTTCCTAGGGCAGCTAGATTTAGGGCTTTGCTTCCCTATTCCTCCCTTCTTCATGAGTATTGCCACTTTGACATTCCTCTTCACCAACTGGCTCTAAACGTCTTTGCTCAAATGTGCGGAGCATTTATCCTCTTTAAACTTTTCGATATCCCTTTGACCCCCCATTTTTTCATTTTTTTCTTCGTTCCGATTGGCTCGCGAGGGGCGTTTAGCTTTACAACCCGCACCGGACATAGGTTCCTAGGGGGTCTTCCTTCCTCCCACAAGGGATGGAAGGAACGTTTTTTCTTTATCTGACTCCTCCAACGTCCCTTCAGCCCTAATCATTGGATGGAGAGCTTGCCATCCATCCCGGACCTCGGCGACTTCCAGCAGGACGCAGGATACCAGAGGGCTAGTGGTATCCTGACCGGGATGGAGTTCCACATCCTCCAGATGGTACACTGCGACGAAGTTCTCTACAGGGCTGACCTCAACCTGAAAATCACAAGACTTAGCCCCAGTCTCCATAAGTTCTCCCTTTAGGTAAATATCTTAGTTAATTCTAACTAATATCGTTTCGTCTTTGTTTTGCAGACAACATAATGCTCTCCCGAGCTATTAATCGGCTCTTGAAGTGGGAGTAAGCCAATGAGCAAGCCCTGGTTCCCGCTCCAGTTCCTTCCGCCCTGGTGGGCGCCCCGGAAGAGGGTTTCGAGAAGGCAGCCAAACGGTCAGAAGACTAGGGAGCTCTATAGCCACCCAAGGACCCAGGGATAGTCGAACTTCCCACTTGAACTGAAGGGGATTCCCATCTTTCCCCCGTCAAGACAGGAGATGGGGAGACCACGCCTGCGCTCACAGTCAAGCATTTGGTGCCCCAGGTAATCGAGAATAAGCGGTGGAAGCGGATGGCCCATAAGCAGGCCCCCTTGAAGAGGTTGAGGAAGATCTCATCTTCCGCCCACCATCGAGGAGGAAGACGCGGTGCCTTTGTCCACGAGGATCCAGAAGATGCCCTCCACTCCTTCTGGGATCTCCACCAGTTTGTCTGTCCCTGATCCAGCCTCCTTGACCGATACCCCTACTACTCGGCGAGGTAAGGAAGTGCTGCCCGTTGTGCCTTGCTCACACCGGAAGGCCTCAGTAGCCAAGAAAAAGGCGGCCAAAGGGTCCCAGTCCATCTAAATAAAGGCAACTCCTTCCCTGAGTCATAGACAACGAGTGGCATCTAGCTCGGAGGAAGATGCCCCGACCCCAGAAATGTCCCTGGCTCGTCGATTAGGCTGCAGAGGAACCTCCTCCCGTTCTTGCTCAGCTGAGGAGGTCGGCTGGGTCGGCTAGGTATCTGGGCATGCTACACCAGTCTCTACTGACGGTAATTGCACTTTAACTTTTTCCCCCTTATATATATATATATATATACACGCTCTAATTGTTATTCCTTTGTATTGTTGGTCGCTTCTAACTGCCCTGCTATGAGCCATTTGTTGTGCTCCCGAGGGGTCACCGAAGTCCTCCTCCAGCGAGTGGCGGAATCAGAAGCAGAGGCTGGACGTGCCTGCGAGGCAGGCCTCCTACAGCTGGAGGTCAGTAGGGCCCTAAGGGTGAAGGTAGAACATTGCCTCGATTCCCTGCTGGACTCTGAGGAGACTCTGCACGGTTGCCACCTCCGGGAGCGCTCCTTGTCTCGGAGAAGAACCAGGTCCTCCACGATGACCTGCAGAAGCTGACTCAGGAGCGGGAGCAACTCCAAACTTGGACGAAGGAGTTGTCTGCCGGTGTTCAGCTCTTGGAATCCTCAACAAAGACTCTGGAGGATCAGATCAAAGAACTTGAGTGCCAGCTAGCCACTAAAGTGTCTGAAATGGAGCTGACAGTTGCCTATGCATCCGACCTCCAGGAGGAAGTCACTAGAGCCCAGGACAAGACTTTGTCCACCTCTCAGAAACTCAAGGAAGCCCTAGGGGCTCATGATCGACTGTCTTGGGAGGTGGCCGAGTTGAAGTCTGCCAAGAAGGAGGTTGAAGCTGAGACACAGAAGCATAAGACTGACTAAGCAGCTCAACTATCCAAGGCTAAGATGGAGTTCAAGACTAGATTTTTGCAATCTGATGAGTCCGATGACCTTCTGGCTGGGCAGGTATTAAAGCGCTTGAAACAGGGTTTTAATGGTACCATCAGCCAATTGAAGAAGGCCCAACTGCTGAAACCAGACACAAATCTGAGTGCCCTGAGCATCAGCCAGGTTTGGGATGAACTCTCGCCCAAAGAGCAAGAAATATAAATCTCTTCCTAGATCTGGGCCTTGCTTTTTCTTTATCTTTTATTCTTAGTAACTTTTTCATTCTTTCTTATGCGCCAGACATGTAATCATCTTGGATATAATGAAAACATTTTTTGGCTTACTGTCTTGAGTTTCTTGTCTTTTCTGCTCCTTATGCATTATTTGTCCTTGACGTGAGGGGTACGGGCTCTGAAAAACAAGTGTTCTTCCCTGACTCGAGGAGCAAGGACGTTGACGAGTAACAATTCAGTCCAAGGAGTAGATGACCTTGAGGGAGGCCCCAGGCGAAGCCGAAGAATGAGCATATAGCCTGAAGAGCCTATGACCAAGAGGGAAACACCGAATTTAGATGGGCAAGTAAGGCAGATCGAGAGGGAGGAGTTATAGTAGTTGTATCTCTTTGTGTTCTGCTCTGCTGTTTACGAGTGTAACTACTAAATATACATCGGAATTCTTAATGGAACACTGTGTCTTTTTTCCTTTGTGTGCTTAGAGTCCTTCTTTAATCTACGTCTCCTTGTGTATTGCCATGACCCGCTTTTATCTTCATAAGCGAGATCATTTTATTCTAGCTATGGACCGAGGGGTCACTAGAACAACAAGGATGTTCTTCAGCTCAAGAACCCCATAGCTCAGGGGTTGTCAGGTGGCTACAAATCAACGCAAGTCCTCGCTGAACATCCACAAAGAAATGATCTCTACCATGTCCTTCTAACTCGCAGCTCTTGGTCAGGCATTCGTAGCACCTAGACCAAGCCTACTCACCTCGGACATTCACAGCACCGTGAGGTAGTAGGGTTTTAACAACTCTTGGTCGGGCATCCGCAGCACCTAGAATAAGCTTACTCACCTCGGACATCCGCAGCACTGCGAGGTAGTAGGGTTTTAAAAGCTCTTGGTCGGGCATCCGTAGCACCTAGACCAAGCCTACTCATCTCGGGCATCCGCAGCACCGCAAGGTAGTAGGGTTTTAAAAGCTCTTGGTCGGGCATCCGCAGCACCGCGAGTTAGTAGGGTTTTTAACTGCTCTCGGTCGGGCATCTACAACACCCAGACCAAGCCTACTAACCTCGGGCATCCGTAGCACCTAGACCAAGCCTACTCATCTCGGGCATCCGCAGCACTGCGAGGTAGTAGGGTTTTAAAAGCTCTTGGTGGGGGCATCCACAACACCGCGAGGTAGTAGGGGTTTAACTGCTCTTAGTCCGGCATCCGCAACACCCAGACCAAGCCTACTAACCTCGGGCATCCGCAGCACCGCGAGGTAGTAGGGTTTTGACAGCTCTTGGTCGGGTATCCGCAGCACCTAGACTAAGCCTCCTCACTCGGGCATCCGCAGCACTGCGAGGTAGTAGGGTTTTGACAACTCTTGGTCGGGCATCCGCAGCACCCAGACCAAGCCTACTCACCTTGGGCATCCGCAGCACCACGAGGTAGCAGGGTTTTGACAGCTCTTGGTCGGGCATCTGCAGCACCCAACCCAAGCCTACTCACCTTGGACATCCGCAGCACCCCGAGGTAGTAGGGTTTTGACTTCTCTTGGTCGGGCATCTGCAGCACCCAGACCAAGCCTACTCACCTCGGGCATCCATAGCACCGCGAGATAGTAGGGTTTTGACAGCTCTTGGTTGGGCATCCGCAGCACCCAGACCAAGCCTCCTCACCTCGGGCATCTGCATCACCGCGAGGTAGTAGGGTTTTGACATCTCTTGGTCGGGCATCCACAACACCCAAACCAACCCTACTCACCTTGGGCATCCGCAGCACCGTGAGATAGTAGGATTTTAACAGCTCTTGGTCGAGCATCCGCAGCACCCAAACCAAGCCTACTCACCTCGGACATCCGCAACACCACGAGGTAGTAGGGTTTTAGCAAGTAAGTATTCAGTGTTCTTCGAGTAATATTTCATTTGCTCCTTTATTTATTGAACTGCAAGGCAGTGCCAACAGAAATACAAATTTTATGCAATCAACTCAACATCTCACCTAGTACGATAAGAGCGGAGATGATTGGCATGCCATGGCCTCTCCAACCCCTTGACTTTGTCATCCTCCAGATAGTAGCTGCCTCCTGTGAGCTTTTTGGTGATGATGTAGGATCCGCCTCACTGAGGCTCTAGCTTCCCCGGGTCGTCGACTGGTTTGATCCTCTTTCAAACCTTGTCTTCGACCTCAAAGCTGCGGGCGATTACCTAGCGATTGTAGGCTTGTTGCATACGTCATCAATACTCTTCCAGCCGGGTTGTTGTTTTATCCTAGACCTCTGACACGAGATCTAGGTCGATCAGCCGCTCTTGATCATTGTCTTCCTTGTTATAGTGCTACCGTCAGACGAACTCTTCACCTACCTCCATCGGAATCACGACCTCGGCTCCATACACCAGCTGTAAAGGGCTCTGGCCTGTTCCTTCTCGTGGAGTGGTACAATAGGACCATAAGATACTAGGGAGCTCCTCGACTCAGCTGCCTCCGACGTGATCTTTCTATGCCCAACACTAGTCGATTGTTCCAAGTAGTAGTCGACTACCCAAACCCTAAACATAGGGTTTCAACCCCGAGTATAGTGCTCTCATCACTCGGACCCTCACGACTCAGCTTACTCTTCACCTAGCAGCCTCGACTTGTTGCCTTCAAGCCTTCTTCAACTTTGGCTCCCTTGGATGCATACGAGCCTGCAGCTCATCCTCATGTCATCCTTCGCATATGCCTCAAAGTGCACTTCCCTCGGCTCATCGTTCCTACTTTGTCCACAGTCTCTCGGATGCATACAAGCCCACGACTTGTCTCTTCATGCCATCCTTCACTTGACCCGAAGCTGTTCAGCTAAGCCTATGTGTATCGTACAAACCTGCACACTTACATACACATATCAAATGTAAGGATGAACCTAACTTAAACCCTTTGCCCAAACATCAAAACACATGGTCACTCCGGACCATAGATTGCTCCAACAATGCCTTCACCTCCTTAAAGGCATCTCAGGTCCCACCTGAGGCACCTCAGATACTGTTCATCCAAGGCTATTTCTATAGTGTGAACCCTGTAAAATCATGTTAGTCCAAAACAAAATCTACCCTGCAAAAACAAGGTTAGTACAAATACAATATAGACTAAATAAATTTAGTATTAAATAGACTTTGTCTTTCTAAGACTAGGATCTAGTCAAAGTCTTCGCTTAAAGTTCCGAAATGGTTCTAAACTGGATTGTGCTTAAAGTACCTACCTGAGACTCGTCCTTATCAAAATTTGCTCATCTAGTGATATCTCACTTATCTTGTGCAGATTTATTTAGCTTCTTAACCCACTAGGTCTCCAGCCAACTGTCAGGTCCCGCGGACCCAGCTGGACTTCATGCCTAGTCTCCACCGATTTGGGCTTTAGCCAGTTATTAGGCCCAGTGAACCAAACTAGACTTGGTTATCTAATGTCGTACTAGTTCCCAGTGGACCAAACGAGATGCGAGCTAAGAAGCACACTCTAGGAAAGAGAAAGATCAGATACTACCATTGTGATGAGGAAAGACACATAAAAAACAATTACCCAAAGTTAAAGAATAAAGACAAAGGGCCAAAAAGTCCAAGCACGAGAACCTGAAGGCAACATGGGATGAATCATCATCGGAAGAGTCTGAACTCGAAGAATATGTTGGTGCCAGAAGCACCAGATCGAACCTTATTTTGATAATGGCAAAAGGTTCAAAGTTAAGTATGCTTGTAGTAATCTAATGTGTTATATTGAGTGTGCAAGAAAATCCTAGTTTGACTAGGCACGAAGTCTTGATCTGTAGGGTTGAGTGCGAAGACCAGACCGAGGGTTGGGCATGAAGACCTGGTTCGGAAGACTTGGCACGAAGACCTAACTGGGGGTTGGGCACCGAGTCTTAGCCGAGCGAGGACAACAGACAGAAGTAGGGACGGGTCGAGGTACGGATGTCTCGAGCTTCAGAATGTTCGGAGGCCAAGCAAAAGTCCAACCGGAGGTACCAGTTGACAATAGGTAACTTTTTTAGAGTAGAGTAGGTGAGGACACGTTCCCCGGAAGAGGGAACAGTAGGCGTCGATAGCCAGTGAAGTCATGATCGAACAACACTGATTATCGTACATGCATTTACTTTACATATTATTCTTGTTTAGACTAATCCTGTGTTGCAGCTAAGGTACTTGGAGATTGACAGCATCCCAGGCACCCGAGAGGACTCGGGCGCCTGAGAACACAGGTGCCCGAGAGGTCTCGGGCGCTTAAGAACACAGGTGCCCGAGAGGTCTCGGGTGCCCCTATGCGCTTGACTCATCCTAGGTGAGGCTGAGTTGGCGCATGCTGGTTGGAGACGCCACATTAGCAACACAGACACCCCAGAGGTTGTCAAGCGCTCGAGAAGGATAAGATTTTACAAGGCAATAGATTGGGACACGACTGGATCGCAGCAATGGGGGCATCCTTATAGGCACTCGAGTGCCCGTATGCCCCTTTATAAGGGGTTTCAACCACAGATTTCCCACATCAACTTTCTACATCATTTATGCTCAAGTGTGTTGTGCCAAAACAGTCTAGAGACGATGAAACGCTACTCCGACAATGACGTGCTACTTTTTACATTTTAGTTAAAAGTTGTCGATATTCTTTTCTCTTTCTTGTACTTAATACTACATTCTTTGTAGTCATTCACGCTATATAGAATTTTCCAAAGTAAACGGTCATGGACCGTGGACCTTGGAGTAGGAGTCATCATAGACTCCGAACTAAGTATAAACAAACGTGTTAGCGATTGTTTTTGCGCTTATCTTTTCCGTTGCATAAACTTGATTTAAATCCGAATTTTTTGAACTCGATATTCACCCCCCTCTATCGCTCTCTACGATCCCACAGAATACGCCAAATTAGTACTTATGGCAAGTCACTAAGAGAGGCATCGATGAAGTGGGAGTCACATCAGAAGAAAGTAGCAATGAAGGAGAAACATTTTATTTCGAATACGATATAGTAAGTGAGATATATCTCCTACCTCCCGATCAACTATATTCAGTTATAAAATCAATGACTAGATATTTTTGTAAATTAATGTAAAAATTTATAAATCTAAAAGGGTAATTATCTACTACATATCCACTAGAGATGTATGATAAATTAAAAATTAAAAATTAAAGGCACAGATAGAAAAATTAGAAAATGATTATACATATAGAAATTCAAATTTTTCTTGAAATACAAAAGTTATATATATTGCGGACTTAACTGGTATTTGAGAAATCATATTGACCAAATTACAAAAATACCCAAAATTATATTCCACCTAAATGTTTGATAAATCTAGTAGACAAAAATCTTTATTAGATTTCTAAATTTGCTTTAAATTGCTAGATTTTTTTATGCATACTTAGTAGTTAATCGCTTTAGAAATTTCCAATTATTAGAAAAATCTAGTTAATATGAGATTTAATTTGTTTTTAAATTTTATGTGATAGACACAATTCATATCTATCCATAAAAAAATTTTCAGATTTTTTCAAATTTTAAATGAATTTTTGTGAATTATTTATCAAAAATTACATTTTAAATTTTAAAAATATTTTGAAAATTATTTTTTGAAAATAAAAAATTTAGGAAATTAGACATTGTATCATAACTGTTGACAAAAATTATCAAAATTTTTTTATATTAAAAATCTTATTTTAAAAATTATTTTTCAATAATTATCAGTTTTGTAGTGGAAATTATTTTTTTTCTACTTAGAAGCCAAGGAGGAAGCCCGTTTGAAGAGAAGACTGGAGTTGGGTTTAGGTGTGCTCGACTTTGGACGGTTGAAAATCACCCGAGCGACCGGAGATTTAAAAAGGTCACTCTGGAGTTGACCTTGAAAATTTCAAGGTTTGAGGCGCCTCAAATATCTTTGAGGGCGCCTCGGATGTACAGAATCACTTGTCCAGAAAAAGTGAACTGAGGTGCTTCAGTTTGGAACTAAGGCATCTCAGGTTAGAACTGAGGCTCCTCAGATGTAGAATTACTATTAGTGAACATTGTTTGCATGGATAAAATTTTATCCAACTAAGGTGCGTTGGGTCTCAACGGAGATGCCTCCAAACCACGTCAGTACAACGGTAACTTCAATTTTTGGCCTATAAATAACCCCCTAGAGCTAAGATTAATTAACAACAACTGTAATATATTTTTCTATTCTTTTTCTGAGCTTCCAAAGTCTTGTAAGAAGCTTCTCCTCCTACAACGAAGGAGTTTTGATACTGAGCTTTTTCAATGCTTTGGATTAGGAACCACCCTGGTTGCAATCAAGTAAACCTGAGTGTCTTACTATTTCATTAAGTTGTTCATATTTAAATTAATTATTATCTAATCTATTATCTTTATCGGATTCAAAAGCAAAAGATTGAGTTTGTGTTTACAGGTTTACAGGGCTATTCATCCCTCCTCTAGCCAACCTTACCTGGACCTACAGTCCTGACACTACAACAAATAAGACTTTTCGTAGCGCATCATTGACGGTGTGCAGTTAAAGCGCGCCGTTAATAATATCTTTTACGACGAACCAAATTATGTGCGTTGCGGATAATATAATTTTTAAACAAATGACGGCGCGCAGAAAAAGTACGCTGTTAATAAACATATCTGCAGCGTACAAAATGTGCTGTTAAAACTTAATATTAACAGCGTACAGAGAACGCTGTCAATACTTATTAAAAATGGTGCACACAAAAATATACATTGTTAATAAAAATTATAAAATAATAGCATCGCATAACATGAGCTGTTAATAATATTACATCTTAAAAAATATTGTGTCAAAATTATTAAGCAAATTAAATATCAAACCTTAACCCATAGACCCTTAACATATTTTTTAAACCCTTATAACTCCTCCCCATCCTCGTCTCCTCATGCCCGCCGACACCGAGCCCTAAAAAAACGCCCGATCACACTGGCCCCTCTCCCGATCTCCTCACGCCGGCAAGCCCTAGAAATCTCCCGATCACACTGTGCCTCCTCTCGTCCCGATCTCCTCACGGTGGATCTCCTCACAGGTGCGATCTCCTCACACTCGCGATCTCGCGATCCCCTCACGCTCACGATCTCCTCACGCGAGCCTTGGTCTCTTCCGCCTTCATCTCCTCCAAGTCGATCTCCTCACGCCGCCTTCATCTCTGCCGTGCGCCAACCATACAGAGTTTTCTTCAACGAAGCCCTCTCCACCGGATATCCCTCTCCTCTCTGGTAAGCCCTATCTGGTGAAGTCCTTCTGAGATTTCATCTCTGAAATTTCTGAATTTTATGGAATATCATCTCTGAAATTTCTAAAATTTCATCTCTGAAATTTCTAAAATTTCATCTCTGAAATTTCTAAAATTTCATCTCTGAAATTTCTGAAATTTCATCTCTGAAATTGTGCAGAAATTGTACATAACAATTTCATCAGTATTGGATTGTAACTTGTATGTTAGGGTTTTGATTATTTACAAAATGGATAAGGAATGGATATTTTTGCCTTCAAGGCTTGTACCCGAGTATGAAGAAGGGGTTTAAAAATTTCTTACTCAAGCTAGGAACTATGCCAAAACATGTGAAGGAATATTATGCCCTTGCAAGCATTGTAAAAATAAGAAGTATATGAAATTTGACCAAGTGTATGAGCACTTAATTATTAAGGGCATCGATCCTTCTTATACTAGTTGGGTCTTCCATGGTGAAAGTTATACCTCACAATTTCAAGGCGAAGGTAGTTTGAGAGGTTTTCAAGCAAAGGATGATAAAAGTAGAGAGGAATATCATTTATATACGAATGTTTCTTTGCCAGAAGAAAGGGTTGGACACACTGAATCAAAGGCAAGAGATAGTGGGTTTGCTGATTTATTAAAAGATGCAGAAACTCCTCTCTTCCCTGGTTGTACAACTTACACAAAGTTATCGGTAGCCATCACATTATACAATTACAAGTCTACTAATGGTCACACTGACAATAGTTTCAATGAGCTCCTTAAGATCTTACGTGGCATGCTTCCTGAAAAAACACACTTCCAGAAACTGTTTATTCAATGAGAAAACTACTGAAACCATTTGATTTAGGATATGAAAAGATTCATGCTTGCCCAAATGATTGTTGTCTATTTAGAAAGGAGTTTAAAGATTTGGAGTCATGTCCAAAGTGTGGTTCCCCAAGATGGAAGGTAGACAAAATCACCACCAAAGTTCGTAAAGGAGTTCCTGAAAAGGTACTACGGTATTTTCCCGTGATACCAAGATTGAAAAGGATGTTTGTACTAGAAGAAAAGGCTGAAGACTTGATTTGGCACTTCAACCACAAAAGTCAAGATCATATGATGCGTCATCCAGTTGATTCAGTAGCTTGGGATACAATAAATCATAAGTGGCCAGCTTTTGCATCAAATCCTAGAAATCTCCGTCTTGGTCTTGCTACAGATGGATTCAACCCTTTTGGTGACCTTAGTTCCAGATATAGTTGTTGGCCGGTTATTTTGGAAAATTACAACCTTTCTCCATTAATGTGCATGGCGAAGGAAAATCTTATGATGACATTACTGATTCCAGGCCCAAAGCAACCAGGAAATGATATAGATGTATACATGGAACCCCTTGTGGAGGATTTGAAAGAGTTATGGGACACAGGTGTAGAGGCTTATGATGCATTCACCAAATCAATGTTCAATTTGAAGGCTATTTTGATGTGGACGATTAATGATTTTCCAGCTTGTGGAAATCTAGCTGGATGTGCCACAAAAGGGAAAGTTGGTTGCTCAATATGTGTGGAAGACCTATGTTCAACGTGGCTTAAGTATAGTAGAAAGTTTGCACACTTATGCCACAGGAGATTTCTTGCTCCTGATCATTCGTTTCGTCAGAAAAAAGTGGTTTAATGGGAAAAAAGAGAGAGGGAAAACCTAGACCTTTGACCGGGTTACAAATTCTCAATGCAGTGAAAGACATTAAAAATGATTGGGGTGAAAAACAAAAAAGTCAGACTATCAGTACTTATCAGAAAAAGAGGAAGATACAGGATAGTTCAAAACAAGTACAAAAACCAGTTCAAATGTGGAAGAAAAAGTCAATTTTTTCGATTTACCATACTGGAGTGTAAGTTATTTGGCTTTCTATTTATTTATTTTTAATTATTTGTTTTATTCCTTAACTAATACTATGAAATGCCTTTATGTGTTTAACTTATAGGGGCTTCTGTTATGTCATAACTTAGATGTCATGCATGTTGAAAAGAATGCCTACGAGAATATCATAGGCACATTATTAAATGTGAAGAAAAAAAATCCAAAGATGGTGTTAATGCTCGCAAAGATTTGATGCACTTAAAAATTAGAGAAGAATTGCATCCTCAAGAAAAAGGAGAAAACATGTATTACTTACTTGCT
Organism: Boesenbergia rotunda; assembly: GCA_024364735.1. Classification (NCBI taxonomy): domain Eukaryota; kingdom Viridiplantae; phylum Streptophyta; class Magnoliopsida; order Zingiberales; family Zingiberaceae; genus Boesenbergia; species Boesenbergia rotunda. Next base: position 132,372 of record JAGFNQ010005915.1, read on the forward strand.
GCACCTTACACATTGTCTAAAAAAGAAATGGATGTATTTTGCTCTAGGTTGAAGAAAATAAAGTTACCTGATGGCTACAGCTCAAATATTGGTAATTGTGTTTCTTTAGAAGAGCGCAAACTTATTGGGATGAAATCTCATGATTGTCATGTTCTAATGCAACAATTGCTATCAGTTGCATTGAGAAATCTCTTACCGAAAGGTCTACGCAATGCTCTATTTCTGCTGTGTGCATTTTATAATGAATTATGTCAAAGAGTATTAGACAGGGACCGTTTAGAACAACTTGAGGAGAATATTGTTGAAACTCTATGTATGTTGGAAAGGTATTTTCCACCCACTTTTTTTTTAACCATTTCAGTACATTTAACAATTCATTTAGCTAGAGAAGCTCGCTTGTGTGGACCAGTCCAATTCCGCTGGATGTATCCATTTGAGAGGTAATAAATATTATACAACAAATCACATTTTGTTATCAACACTTCTTTCATCTCATTTTATTTTGTTATTTAGAATTATGAAAACACTTAAAGGTTATGTGAAGAATCGAGCAAGGCCAGAGGGTTGCATATTTGAGTTTTACATCGCAGAAGAAAGAATGTGATTTTGTAGTGCTTATATAAAAAAGTCTACTAGTATTGGTGCCTATTCTTATCGGAATGTAGATTTAGAGAATGAATTGAATGTGAAAGGTCGCCCAATTTCCCAAGGAAAAGAAAAGATTTTAGAAGACCATGTGTTGCAAGCCGCACATCGATATGTGTTGTTCAATATTGCAGAAATTGAACCTTACTTACAGTGAGTATAATTAATTGCAAACCCTATTAGCTAATCTTGGTGTAGTATATAATTTGTATATTCTAATAATCGCCCTTCAATGATAGCACAATTGTATGATCGAGAATCAATTTGCATGAATTGAAAGTATTGATCATAAATTCAAATGCATGATCATTAGTTGTTCTATGTATTTCCTGCTAACAAATACTGGACTTGGTTGCTATGGCTTTTCATATTCATATTTTAACAAATACTGGACTTCTCTATATTTCCTGCTAACTAATACTAATTTCTTGCTTTTCATATAACACTAATTTCCTGCTAACAATAATTTCACAATACTCAAGCTGTAGACATGATGATTTCCATGGATTTCACAATATTGATAACTGTAAACAATATCAATGGGGTTGCATATCATTACCAACATGTTTTCCATGCGTGTTGCATTTCTTCTCAAGTTGTAGACATGATGATTTCACTGCCACTTCCATATCATTCCATGCATTTTCCATGCGTGTTGCATATCATTCTCAAGCTGTAGACATGATGTTTTCCATGCGTGTTGCATATCATTACCAAGTGGAATACTGCCACTTCCATATCATTACTACACTTCATTTCATTACCCTTACTATAGTGAAAGCAATTGTTAAGAGTTGAGATAGAGTGCCCAATACTTGTTCAATATTTCTACACTTCATATCATTACCCTTACTAGTAACATTATCAATTGCTACCAATACTTGTTAAGTAATTATTATCTCTTTTGATTCTCAGGAAAAAAGTGCAAAATTTAGAAAAATGAGGGAAAATCAAGACCACATTCACACAATGAGCCATAGAGAGTATGCTCGTTTGGCTGACATGATGGTACAAATTATTATTGATTAAATTTTATTAAAAAGTTTACAAATACACTTAATTAGTAACAGCTATATTTATGCTAACAATTTTTATATGTCTTATACTTGAGGAAAAAATAAGTCCGACAGATATACCAATTACAAGATCAAAAGTTTGGATTGAAGGTCACAAGAAAAAAAAATGGAGAACTAAGTAGTCAAGCTGTTGGAGAGAAAATGGTAATGAAATGATTTATTTGTTATTTTTAGAATTTGCAAGAAAAAAAATAGACAAATCAAATTTCTTATTTTATCAAAAAAGTTGTCTTATTTTTTGCAGAAAGCAATAGAAGAGTGTCCACCTGAATCTCACAACACAACTAATATTTCTGATGATGCAATTAGTATTGTATTTGGCAAGGAACCTAGAGGTAGAGTACGCGGAATGGGCTTTGGAGTTACACCATCGAAAGTTGGAGCTTCTATACAACAAAATGGAGCTGTTAAACGACTTGAAAGTACGGTAAATAACCTTCAACAAGAAATGCAAGAAATGAGGCTCCTGTTTTTTCAAATATGAGGCAACAAAATGAGCAAGAACAGGTTAGTAAATAACAACATAAGAAAAAATATAAAATAGTCGGTATGCTTGTTTTATTTGAGCATTTATATTCTTATTAGTAATATCTTATGATGGTTTTATTTGGACTAATTTGTTTATAAAATTAGGTCTCTAGTGTTGGCATTGGTAGCGGGATTGGAAATGATGTTGGCGGCGATAGTCGTGGGAAAAAAAGTGGTAATGTTAACCAACCTCTAACTATAGCTCAGGAAATTATTTTGATTGTGTCTTTAAATTAAATTTTTGTTATAAAAATAGGTATGCTAAATTAATAACTTTGTATTGTTATGCAGTCAAAAATGAAGGATGTGAGTCATGGAGATATCAGCGAGAATACTAAGTGTAAGCTACTTTATTGGTATGTTGATGGAGTTGTTGCAGAACGTCGAATTGCTTCTAGAAATCCAAAAGCAAAAGTGCATCATGTTCTTCTTGGTGGTTCTTGTTGGAAAGTTTGGGTTGATAGAGTTTTTGTGGAGAAGGTGGACCTAATTCGACCAAATGATGAAATGCTTTTTCTTGAAGATGCAATAGGAAGTACAGTTGCTTGGTTATCTAAGTTTATTATTTTGTATGACTGATATATAGTCTACTTGAGGAGAATATACTTTTTTGTAGGCAAGAAATTATGTTACTAAGTGAATTTTTGCTAGTACTTTGGATGGTTTACTTAAGTGTGATATTTATGGTTAAATGTCATAATATAATTAGTTGTTTGAGTTTTGGTTATATATTATTGTATTTGTGTGTGGTATTATGTATGTGGTATAATTTGTGTATGATATTTATATGTCGTATTTGAATGATCGTAATCGCAGTGCGTGTTGCATGTTGTGCATGTTCTTAATCGCAGCATACAGTGCGCTGTGAATGTTGTTGATTGCTCTTAATCGCAGCATGCGACGCGCGTTGCAAATGTGATTGATTGTTCTTAACTGCGGCGCACGGCGCGCGCTGCAATTGATAATAATCGCAGTGCACAATGAGGGCTGCGAATAATATTAATGGCAGCGAGTAATGTGTGCTGTGAATAATATTAATCGCAGCACGCAATGTGTGTCGTGAATAATATTAATCGCAGCACGCAATGTAGGCTGTGAATACTATTAATCACAGCGCACAAAGTTCGCTGCGATTGTTCTTAACCGCAGCGCGTGTTGCACGCTGTTGATGTTTTATTACTTTTAATAGCTTGCAGTTATGCAGCATGCAATGTGCGCTGCGGATAGCAAAATTGTAAGCTGCGAAAAGCTATATTTGTTGTAGTGTGATACCCCCCCAAGAAGATATCCTCTCTCTCTCCATCCATTTTGGCATTAGAGTCTCCAATAACGAAGCTGATTATGAATCATTGCTAGCCGAACTCCAAGTAGCCAGGCAAGTGGGAGCTGCACAGGTTACAATCTACTCTGATTCACAACTGGTGGCACGACATATAGCCAAAAAGTTTGAAGTCAAGAATGAACTACTACGAGTCTATGCTTGGGCTTTCGAGAAGCATTGATCTCATTTTCAGGAGGTGAACATCTTGAAAATCCGCCGAGTAAAAAATCAAAAATGCAGATGAACTAGACAAACTAGCCAACACTATTTCACAATGGAAGACTAAGAACTCTATATCCCATGTCTTCCTCATTTTTGAAGTACAACTGCTCATGAACCAGGATGCCATGACTGACTGGAAGACACCCATCATCGAGTACTTGGCGTAGGAGATCCTGCCTAATGATGCTGGGCAAGCAAGGCTACTAAAAAAAAGAGCTTCCAGGTTCACTATGATTGGGGACATGTTATACCAGCGATCCTTCTCCCAACCACTTCTCAAATGCCTTAGCCCGGATGATGCTGATTATGTCATGAGGGAAATACATGAAAGCCTTTGGGGGAACAATATAGAAGGAAGGACTTTAGCATGGAAGGTATTACTAGCCGAATATTTCTGGCCAACTCTCCAAGTAGATACAACACGCTTGGTTATCGCCTGCCTACCCCGCTAGAAGCATCAGAACCTCTCTCACTGCACGACTAAGTTCATGAAGACCTCTATAGTAGGTTGTGTTGGTGCAGACAGCACCAAAGTCGAACCTGTGTTTTGATAATGGCAAAAGGGGTCAAAAGTTAAGATATTATGTTTATTTAACATGTTCACTAAGTTTACAGGAAAAGAGGTCCTAGGTTCACTAGGCACGAAGTCCTGGTCAAGGACTGGGCACGAAGCACTGGAAAGGAGTTGGGCATCGAAGACCTGCTCGGAAGGTGGGCACGAAGTCCTGGTCGAGGACTGGGCACGAAGCCCTGGCAAGGAGCTGGGCACCGAAGACCTGCTCGGAAGGTGGGCACCGAAGACCTGCTCGGAAGGTGGGCACCGAAGACCTGCTCGGAGGGTGGGCACGAAGGCCTGGTCAGGTGTATCGGGCAAAAGTCCAACCGGAGGAGCCGGTTGGCAAAAGGTAAACTCTCTTGAGAGGAGTAGGTGAGGACGCGTTCTCCGTCGAGGGAACAGTAGGCGTCGGCTCGACCTAGGGCTCCATTTTGGAGACCCAAAGTCAGAACCAAGATAGCTAAGGCTGTATAAAACTAACATATTATTGCTCTGCATTATTTTGGACTAACCCTGGATGCAGGACCGAAGGAACGAGTGTCTGCAGCTCAGAGAGCCTCAAAGGAGTGAGGCAGAAGCTGAGTAGGGCGCCCGGAGTGTCCCGGGCGCCCCCAAGGTGAATACAAAAGAAGTGGAGTACATCTACGCTTCGGAAGCTAACTGGGCGGGGCGCCCCCGTGCTCCCGGGCGCCCCCCACTCAAGCCAACGAAGCGGATAACTTCATCCAGCCGAGAAGTCCGCCGAATAGGTCAACCAGGGCGCCCCCAGCGTCCCGGGCACCCCCACAGTCAACCCTCAGCCCTATTCGAGTGGGATAAGGGATGACCGAGAGTGGCTCGGATCGTGTGACACGTGGGGGGGGGGGGTGCCCCCAACGTCAGGGCGCCCCGGGAGGCTATAAAAAGCCCCCTCGACCCTAAGGCTCAAGGCAACAATTCTTCCAACGCATTCACGCTCTTCTACTCCCTCGCTCTGCTCCGGAAACCTCCCGACTTGAGATACAAGCGCCGACGACGTCCCTCTGCTCCGAAAATACAATCTACACCGGACGTCGGTAACGAAGAGCTGTTTGTTTTGTTTACTGTACTACAATTCTCATATCTGTCTGTAAACTATTTTGTGCACATATAGAATTGTCCGCAGTAAACGGTCAACGACCGTGGGCCTTGGAGTAGGAGCCGTCCGCGACTCCGAACCAAGTAAAAGATCTTGTGTTCGCGTTTTGTGTTTAATTCTTCCGCTGCGTAATTTCTCTAACTCTAATCCGAACGTTTTACGATATTCACCCCCCTCTATCATTTCTCTCGATCCAACAAGTGGTATCAGAGCGGGGAAGCTCAAATTTGGTGCAACCACCAATTTGAGAATTTGTCGGATTTTTACGAAATCTTTTTAATATTTTTTTTCGTTCGAAAATTTTTCTCGTTATCGAGGTTGGTGCAACACCCCTCGAAAAATATTCGTCTTTTACTTCCCGCACTACTAATCCAAGACCATGTCTTGGGATATCTCTTTCTTAGTTTCAGATAAAATGGCCATGCAAGAAGGCTTCAGCACTGCAAGACCACCTCTCTTCAGTGGGGAGGACTTCTCCTACTGGAAGAGCAGAATGGAGGTCCACCTGAAAACTCAGGTGGACATGTGGATAATCATCCAGTCCGGACTGGAGATTTCAAAAAATGCGGAAGGAGTACCTCAAACCTACACAGAGTGGGATACCGCTCTGAAACGAAAAATTGAAGCTAAAGCAAAAGCGACCCAGACCCTCCAATGCGGTTTAACAAAAGAGGAGCTGAACCGAGTGGGTCCATTCAACAGTGCTAAAGATCTGTGGGGGAAACTGATCGAGCTGCACGAAGGAACTTCAGATACTCGAATCAGCAAGAGAGATCTCCTCCTGAACAAGCTGTACACGATCAAGATGACCGACAACGAAACAGCAGCTCAGCTCCACGCCCGAATTCAGGAGCTAATGAATGGACTACACACAATTGGTCACAAGGTAGAAAACCGTGACCTGATAAGGGTACCTCTTAATGCTTTTCCGAGAAACACCTTGTGGGCATCTATGGTAGATGCATACAAGGTTTCAAGGGACCTTTCAAAAATTAAACTAGATGAATTATTTTCAGAACTTGAATTGCATGAGCAGACTAACTGCACCCTGGCCGAGAAAGGCATTGCCTTTATTGCAGGTAAAGCTGGAAAGGTATCCAAAAAGAAATCTCAACCTGCACTCGAGTCTGATTCAGACTCAGACTCAGAAGACGACGAAGGAGACCGACCTAAGCTGGTCCGACTGGCCCAGAACTACTACAAGGAATTGAAGAATCAATCCAACAGAAGAAAAGCCAGCCGAAAGAAAGAAGATCAAGCTGAATCAACTAAGAACAAATCAAGTGTGACGTGCTTCGAGTGCAACAAAAAGGGACATTTCAAATCCGAATGTCCTAACCTAAAAGAAGCCAAGAAAGCAAGAAGAAAGAAGACACTTCAGGCAACGTGGGACGAATCCTCCTCCGAAGAAGAAGAAGAGGTCCCACAATCGAACCTGCTCGCGCTAACCGCCTCAGAAGAAATTGAGACCGAGTCAGAATCGGAACAGGACGACGACAGACTAACATTTTCAGACGACGGCGAAATCAAGGTAAGTGGTTTTTCTAGAACCCAGTTAAATGAGTTAATTTCTTATCTTTCTCGAGATTTGGCGAAAGCTAAACTTCGAGTCGAATCCCTTCGACAGGAAGTAAAACTCCTGAAAGAGGGAGCTGACTCTAGTCTTTAACTGAGAAGGTTCAAGAAGGAACCTCTACTCAAGTTGAAAAACTTGAGAAAGAGAACTCCTCCCGGAAAACTCAAGTTAAGGATCTTAAATCAGCTTTAGAACGATTCACTTCTGGTTCCAAGGGTCTTGACATGATTCTTGGAAAACAGAAATCGGTTCTAAATTGATCTGGACTAGGCTATAGAACCAAATCAAGACAAAGATCCTACTATGCTGTATTGAACCAGTCCAGACCTAAAGTTCAGGCATGGGTACCTAGACTGTACCTGAACAAACAAACTGGATCAAATCAGTATTGGATCCCCAAGGACAAGATTCACATCTTATCTACCCATTATCGTGGCTTTAGTCCAGGGGGAGCCAAATTAAAAATAATATTTATTGTTAGATAAAATTTAATTCTTGTTTGCAATCTGTATGATTGATTGTTTATTTAATTTCTGTAATTTGCCATGCTTAGACTTAGGAATGGTTAGTTTAAGGACTGAACCAACTTAACTGAAATTTGAATAACATAGTATTGGGTGGCGGTGAGATGATAGTACGTTAGGGAAACCAATTCTAATAAGGTCAAGTATACTCTACTTGGTCTCTTTAGACTGGTGAAACTAGCCGAAGCTACCGATCCAAGACCCAAACTAGTTAGACCATAATTTTTTAAAAAATAATTTTGAAAATGAAATTTCATTAAAAGGCTTTGTCAAGGAAAGGGTTGATGATCCAATAAGGCTACGGCCAAAGAAGGCCTAGTGCCTCGCCAAGACCTGGAAGCCAATTTTTGAAATTCAAATTCAAATTATTCTTTGTCAAATTCAAATCTAACACAAATTTTCAGTTAATTATAGATTCAAACATTATTTTTAAAATAAACTCAAATCAATTGCTTTCAAAAATTAATTGGACTTTTTCAAAATAAAGTCAATTGTTTTCAAATTAATTTAAGTTTTTCAAAATTTTTCATAATTTTTCAAAATTATTACCTACCAAAACCTGTCTCACAAAACCTGTAAGGCTAACGTGATTCCTAACCCTAGATTGGGTGAGACAAACTAGGTTGTGAAAATCAATTTAAGCTATTCCTGATTCTAATTGGATCCAAATCAACAAAACTCTTTATGTGTAGGAACATAAAGATTTGGACCAATGGATGTTGGATAGCGGTTGCTCCAGGCACATGACTAGAGATAAATTGAAATTCACCAAACTCAAGTTCAAGAACCTAGGCTCAGTGGCATTTGGCAACAATGCTACACTCAAGGGAATTGGGTCAGGTAATATTGAACTTAAAACTGACTTTGTTATTAAGAAAGTTCTTTTAGTTGAAAACTTCAAATTTAACTTGCTTAGCATAAGTCAGTTATGTGATTCTGGTTATGTAGTTACCTTCAACATTTCTAACTGCCTGATTAGAAACCTGCAAGACTCAGAAATCATGCTTAAAGGCACTAGGAAAAATAATGTTTACACTATAAACCTACCCCTAGTACCTAAATGCATGTTAACTCAGTTAGAACAATCAAACCTCTGGCATAGGAGACTAGGTCACACTAACCTAAAAATTATTTCAAAAATCACCCAACTCGGCCTAATTAAAGGTATTGCTAAAATTAAAAATCATGAAAACTTAATATGTGAATCATGTAATCAAGGTAAACAAACCAGGTCTAGCCACAAACTAATCCAATCTGATCAAACTCAAACCACACTTGAGCTCCTGCACCTTGACCTATTTGATTCACATGGAGCCAAGTCACTAAGCGGAAACCGGTACTGCTTAGTAATAGTTGATGATTACTCCAAGTTTACCTGGGTTAGGTTTCTAAAAATAAAAGATGAAACCCTAAACCTATTCAATGAATTTTGTAAGTTAATTGAAAATCAAAACAATACTAAAATTAAAAGACTTAGGAGTGACCACAGGGGAGAGTTTGAAAAATCAACGGTTCGAGGAATTTTGTAAGGTAAATGGGTACATACATGAATTTTCGTATCCTAGAACCCCCCAGCAAAATAGGATAGTCGAAAGAAGAAATAGAACCCTACAGGAAGCCGCTAGGGTTATGCTCAACGAATTCAACCTAGTCAACCAATATTGGGCAAAAGCAGTTAGTACAGCTTACTACATCCAAAATAGGGTCCTGATTAACAAGCGACACAACAAACAC
>JAGFNQ010005915.1:151208-181555 GCA_024364735.1 Boesenbergia rotunda
CACCAAATCGAACAAGCGGCCTCTCAAAGAGCAATCCCGCCATAGGCAGACACCCAGCGAGCATCAACCTCATATGTTCGTAATCACAGATCCACGTCGCCTCCAAGTGTGCTTGTTGCCTATGAACGTGGTCCTAGGACATCGATGGGACTCCATGGGAGACCTTGAAAAAGCACAGATAGTCGCTTCCAGCGTTCTGCGTAGAGAAGAGAGACAAGGAAAGAGTGAGCCTGTAAAGGTTCTCTCGAAGTACATATCCTCGCCATTCATCCGGGACATTGTGGACAATCTCATGCCCAAGCAATTCCGAGGTTTCAGAATTTCTGATTACGATGGGAAAATGGATCTCGAGGATCATGTTTGCAAGTTCAAGAATGCAACTCTCTTGCACCAATACACAAATGGTGTGAGGTGCCGGATGTTTTTGAACACGTTGTTGGGAGCGACACAGCGATGGTTCCAGAGGTTGTCACAAGATTCTATAAACTCTTTTCTGGAGTTTAAAACCATCTTCTTACACCATTTCGCCAACAGTCAGCGATATCAGAAGACAACACTTAACCTCTTCGCCCTGAAGCAGAAGAGCAAAGAGTTGTTGAAGGACTACATCCAGTGGTTCAATTGGGTAGCATAGGAAGTGCCAAGTGCTACTTCGAAAATTCTCGTTAGCGCCCTTATGAAAGGGCTTGCTAAAGGGGGATTCTTCTAGTCCCTCGTGAATAAGCCACCAACCAACTTTGAAGATCTATTGGGGTGGTCGGTCAAACATGTCAATGTGGAGGAAGTACAACACGCCCGCCAAAGGATTCGGCAGGCACACCTATTCAAATCTCAATCCAATCAGAGATAAAGGAGCCACATGCTTCTGCCCGGGTGAAGGATTCTAGCTCAAGCAAAGGTCACTGGGACAACAAGAAGAAGTAAGTGGAAACGGTGGACACTGAAGCGCCATCATGGTATGAGAGGTACTATGACTTTCATGGAATCACTACGCACTCCACGGAGGAGTGCTACACTTTGAAGAGGAGGAGATCTAAGGATGTGGGTGCCAAGCCATGCAAGAAATGGAACAACTCGGGATATCGACGAAGATCCCCTCGTTGAAACCGATCTCCTAGCCGACATCAACTGGAGGAAGAAGAACCTCGGAGGCGACCTCGGTCGCTTTCTGAGGATAGATTCAAGGACGTCTCACCATGCCAATCTACTTCTCTAAAACGAGACCCTAGAATGGGTAAGGCTCTTGCTTGATGGCCTTCATTGGGCCACGTTGGGATGATCTCGGGAGGTCCGATTGACAGAGATTCCAATTGGGCCAGGAAGTCTCACACGCGTAAACTGGAAAACTACACAATCGAAACAAGTCAGGAAAGGTGCGATGGGCCTGTCATTTCCTACGGCCCCGATGATCTAGAGGTTCTAGAGGCTCCACATGAAGATGCACTGGTAATTCTCACACGCATGACTAATTATGAAGTTAAATGCATTTTAGTTGATACAGAAAGCTCGGTCAATATCCTCTACAAGGTGGTGCTAGATCAGATGCAGGTAAATGAGGATTAGCTGTGCTATATCTCAAACATTGCTGTTTGGCTTCATCGGACATCAGATGCAGCCACAGGGATAGATCTCCCTCTCCCTGTCTATGGGGGATGATAGTTTGCAGAGGACAAGGAGGACTCCCTTCATGGTGGTGAATGCCCCATCGTCATACAATGCCATTTTGGAGAGGTCGACCCTCAGTCTATTCCAAGCTGTGGTATCGATCTACCACCAGAATATCAAGTTTCCAGTTGGGGATCAGGTTGCTGAGGTCTGGGGGAGTCAGTTGTGTTGATGCAGTCTGGCCCTGATTGTTGTTTTGGTGTTGACATCGATTTTAGTTTAGGTTGATTATGATTATGATGATTATGATTAAGTCCTGATCGGAGATCAGGCATGGTATGGAAAATCCTAGTTTGGAGGGCTAGGTGTTGGAAAATCCTAACCTGGAGGGTTAGGTGTTGAAAATCCTAGCTTGGAGGACTAGGTGTGTGAAAAGTCCTAATTCTGAAGAGGTGGGTGAAAAGTCCTAGCTTGGAGGGCTAGGTGAAAAGTCCTAACTTGGAGGGTTAGGTGCAAATTCTCATCTTGGAGAATTAGGTAAAAAAGTCCTGGCTTGGAGGGTCAGGTCCTAGCTTGGAGGGCTAGGTTTGGAAAGTCCTAATCCGGAAGAGTTGGGTGAAAAGTCCTAGCTTGGAGGGCTAGGTGAAAAGTCCTAACTTCGAGGGTTAGGTGCAAATTCCCAACTTGGAGGATTAGATGAGAAATCCTTAGCTTGGAGGGCTAAGGTGGATGAAACCCTAGCTTGGAGGGCTGGGTTGGAGTTCCTGGATTGGTCTGGTGACCGATCCAGCGATGACTGATCGGTCTGGTGACCGATCAGGGAGTATGCGTTTCACCCACTGACTGGCTCCTGATCGGTCTGGTGACCGATCAGGGAGCGAACAGTGAGGTTGAGTTCCCTTGCTGAACTGCTCCTGATCGGTCTGGTGACCGATCAGGATCACTGTGCAGATCGTTCTGGAGAACGATACAGCTTTGCCGGTTCCTCACTAAGATCGATCAGGACGGTGCCTGATCGGTCTGATCATGACCTGATCGGTCTGGTGACCGATCAGGAGACACTCTGATCGGTCAGGTGACTGATCAGGAGTTTTGAACTGCGAAACTCAGAAATCGCCCAAATTAGAGGTGGATCGGTCCGGTGATCTATCCACAACCTGGGATCGGTCTGGTGATCGGTCCAGGAGAATCTCAAAGAAATCGCGATTTCTGATTGAGCGTTGGGGATCGATCAGGATGGAGCCTGATCGGTCTGGACCCAGTCTGATCGGTCTGGTGACAGATCAGGAGGCTCTCTGATCGGTCCGGTGACCGATCACTTTAATTCAAATTGCACTGTCAGACGCTCTGATCGCGTCTAACCATATCCGATTCGCTGCTATTTGCCTCTGATATTTGATTTACTGTGTGATTTACTGCTCTAACAGTCTAATTAAGCTGCAGGTGACAGGGGAGGATTCAAACACTCAAGGAGGGTCAATGGAGAGCTTTCCTTGGAGCAGGTTTGTCCGTTTTTCCATCTCAAGTTGCAACGGCCGAGCTGCAGATTGGAGCTGAGACTGGAGCTTGGCTGAGGGAAGCTCAGGGAGTCCAGGGATAGCTCAGTGGTAGCTGGCGTTGGCAGATGAGCAGCTGGGAGCTGCAGGGATGGTGTCATCTGATGCTTGGTGGAGAAACAAAAGGAGAAGAAGATTTCGGCTGAAGCAGAGAAGTGTTCGACAGTTTTCTGTATTGAGTTTGCTGAAGTTCTTGCTGCTCTTTGTGTTTCTCCACAACTTGCTTGCTGTGTTTCTGAAGTCTTCATCACTTTGAGCAACCAACTGCAATCGAGAAGCAACCAACTCTTACGTAAGTGCTGGGAGGAAAGAACAAGGAGCTTGGAGTCCAACAGTGAGAAGACACGAAGGAGGGAGTCCTTGCGTGAGATCGTCGCTAGGTGGAGCTCGGGATAAGCTCACTGTGCTCTTGTCCTTGCTAGGTGCTGAGTAAGAGTATTCTCTGTGTTTCATTAAGCTTAAATCTATATTCTTGTTTGAAACACTGTGGAGAGGTTTCTCCACCGAGAAGGAGGTTGCGTTATATCCGGTGAACACCGAGGCTTGATCTGCCGACGATCAAGGGATCGCCCACCTTAAGGGCACGCCAAGGAGTAGGGGCAAGTTATCCCCGAACCTTGTAAACCCTCCGTGTTAGCGTTCTTGATAGTTGTGTTTGTTTGCTTTCATTTCTGTTTTTGTTTTCTGCATTGCTTTGTTGTCCTTTGCTTCTTCCGCTGTGCTACTGATAAGTTGAGTGCAGAAATCTTGATAAGTGCCAAAGGTTCAAGTGATTGGCTATATTCACCCCTCCTCTCTAGCCATCCGGTTTCCAACAAGTTGGTCTCTTGTAGATGCTATAGAGGGAAAGTCATAACAGAATTCCACAAAAGCCAAAAGACTCACGAGACCTTGTAAATCGACTTAGCGGATCCTCGGGTGAAGGAAGAGGCCAAGGAGGAACGCCGGGCAGTTGAGTACAAAGAGGTCCAGATACATCCTCATCAAGCAAGAGGAGTTACAAGAATCGCTGCAGACCTGAGTCCCAAACTTAGAGATACACTGATCAATTGCTTGGTTAGTCATTATGATATTTTTGCATGGGCCACGAACAAAATTAAAGGTGTTCCTCCCGCCCTCGCCATGCATGCACCGACTACATATCACTCCAGGAGCCTGACCAGTAAAACAAAAGCGAAGACATTTTGTTCCAAAACAAGACCAAATAATTAGGGAGGAGGTAGCAAAGCTGCTGAAAGCTAGACACATTCGGGAAGTACAATTCCCGACCTGGCTGACAAACGTTGTGCTAGTCCCCAAGCCTAGAGAAAAATGGTGGGTTTGTATTGATTTTCGAGATTTAAATAAAGCATGTCCTAAAGACTCCTACCCCTTGTCTTGCATTGATCAACTGGTAAATTCAACCTTCGATTGTGAATTCATTTCCATGCTAGACACATACCAAGGATATCATCAGGTTCCTCTGGCTCGAGATGATCAGGAGAAAGTAAGCTTTGTCACCGCTGATGACACCTACTGCTACAATGTTATGCTATTCAGATTAAGAAACACTGGGGCAACTTATCAATGGATGATGGACAAGGTATTTTGAAATTAGATTGGTCGAAACATTGAAGTTTACGTTGATGATATCCTAATCAAGACCGAGAAAGGGAAGGATATGATTGCTGACTTGGAGGTGACGTTTGCTATCCTCCGGGCTAACACACTAAAGCTGAATCTAGCTAAGTGTCTATTCGGAGTGTAAAGTGGGTATTTCCTTGGGTACATGGTAACAAAAAGAGGGATTGAAGCAAACGCAGAGAAGGTGGAAACTATTCTGAAGATGCCATCACCAAGCAACTTCAAAGAAGTTCAATAACTCAATGGAAGGATCACAGCTTTATCCAGATTCATATCTTGATCAGCAGATCGAACTTTACCTTTCTTCAAAAGCTTGAGGAAAGCAGTCAAGTTTGAATGGGATGATCAATGTGAGAAGGTCTTCTTGAAGCTGAAGATATACTTATATGGTCTTCTCATATTATACATACCACTGGAAGGAGAGACTCTTTTTGTCTATCTATCCGCAGCCAAGCAGCCGGTAGGCTCAGCAATTATTCGAGAAGAAGGTAAAATCCAGTACCCCATCTATTTTTTCAATTACCTTCTTAAAGATGCGGAGACTCGGTACACACTTCTCGAGAAGTTGGCATACGCATTGGTCCTAATAGTACGGAGGTTGAGGCCTTATTTTCTGGCATATCCCATCATCGTATTCACCAACAACTTGCTTGGGCATGTCATCATCAATCCTGAGATATCTGGGCGATTGATCAAGCTGACCATAGAGCTGAGCGAGTACGGGATCCAATATCAGCCTCGAATGACTATTAAAGCTCAGGCTTTAGCCGATTTCATGCTTGAGACAGTTCCAGTTCCCGAGTCCAAGGAGGCCTGGAAGATTTATGATGGCTTATTTAATCAGAAGTCCAGCAGAGTCGGAGTGCTAATAATATCTCCTCACGAGGATGTGTTACAATTATTCATCCGACTTATCGTCCGGGCTACCAATAATGAAGCCAAATACGAAGTAATACTAGCTGGACTGTAAGCGGCCAAGTAGGTCGGAGCCACTCGGGTCGTATTGTATTCGGATTCTTAGCTAGTAGCACAACAATTAGAAGGAGATTTCGAAGTCTGGAATGAACGATTGTAGAGGTATGTGACAACATATAATCAATTGAAAGCTACTTTTGTGGAAGCAACTCTTCAGAAAATCTCTCGAGCAGATAATGTCAAGGCTGATAAACTAGCCAAGTTAGCTAGTTCTCTAGCATTGTGGGCATTCAATAAGCCTGTCATCCAAGAGGAGGCATTAGTGCAGATTGAGGGAGAGCTTCCTGACGCTGTATCCCTTGACTGGAGAGAACCTTATATAGTGTTCCTTCGGAATGAAACACTACCCGAGGACCGTAATCAGGCCCGATTACTCAAGCATAGGGTGGCTTGGTTAACATTGGTCAGGGAACATCTTTACAAAAGAGCGTTTGCTAGGCCCTTACTTAAGTGTATTGGGTCGGGTGATGCCGAGTGTGTTATGTGAGAAGTTAATGAAGGCATATGCGAAAGCCATATCGGTGGCCGGTCAATGGCTAGGAAGATTATCCTTGCCAGATATTTCTGGCCCACATTACAGACAGATGCTAACAAGTTTATCGCTAGGTGTGAATCTTGCCAGAAGCATCAGCACATCCCTCATCACCCGACAGAGCTACTTCGAGCCTCTACAGTCTCTTGTCCCTTCGATCAATGGGGGATGGATATAGTGGGTCCCTTCCCGACCAGGCTACAGTAGAAATTTTTTTGTTGGTTTTGGTCGATTACTTCTCCAAATGGGTTCTAGCTGAACCACTTGCCCAAATTATTGAGATAGCCATGATGAAAATCTTGTGGACGGATATTTTATGTAGGTACGGAATTCCTCATAAATTCGTGTCGGATAACGGTAGACAATTTTAAAATCACAAGCTCCGAGAATGGTATGAAGGGTTGGGCATTCAACAGACCTTCACTTCAGTAGCTTACCACAGAGCAATGGCCAGGTCAAAGTTGTTAATAAGGAATAATTCGAGGCCTCAAGATAAAGCTGAAGCATGTTGGTGGTAACTGGGTGGAAGAACTCTCGAGCATCTTATGATCATATCATACCACCCTCAAAGAGGGCACTGGGCAAACTCCATTTTATCTTGTATATGGTGCAGAGGCAGTGATTCCAGTGGAGGCAGGCGAAGAATCAACTCGGCGGTAGCTGTACAATAAGGAGAACAATGATCAAGAGCGACTACTTGACTTGGACTTGGGCACGGAGGTGCATGATAAAACTGATAATCGGCTAACTGTGTATTGTTAACGCATGGAGCAGGCCTACAACCGTCGAGTGATCCCCAGGGTTTTCTCGGTCGGGGATCAGGTATGGAAAAGAATCAACCCTGTTGGCAGTGTCGGTAAGCTCGAGCCGTAATGGAGTAAATCGTACATAGTCATTGAAAAGCTTATAGGTGGTAGCTATTATTTGCATGATGTTAATGCCAAAAGGTTGGACAGGCCATGTAATGCAAATCATCTTCAACCCTATCGTACACAGTAGTTTCTATCAGGAAATACTCTTACATGTACATATATTTGTTTTCCCTTGTCTTTTGGTCAATTAAATTGACAGGGCAAATGTCATTCGGGAAGCTCAAGAACATAAGGATGTGCCCATCGAAGCATGTTGTAGTCGAAGTTTCTACCAACTTGTGGTGTCGATGATGCCTAAGCTGTGTAGACCCAGTCATGGTGCTGAGGATGTCTAACCAGGAGCAGCCCAAGTTCCTATCAGCTTGTGGTGCCGAGGATGCCCAAGATGTGTAGACTTGGTCATGGTGCTGAGGTTGCCCGACCGGGAGCAGCCGATGTTTCTACCAACTTGTGGTGCCGAGGATGCCCAAGATGTGTAGACCTGGTCGTGGTGCTGAGAATGCCTGACCGGGAGCAGCCGAAGCCCCTACCAGCTTGTGGTGCCGAGGATGCCCATGCTGTGTAGACCTGGTCGTGGGGATCAGGATGTCGGGCCGAGAGCGGCCAAAGCTTATATCAACTCATAGTTGCCGAGGACAATCCAGAGACTCAACTTCCCTAGCGTAGAAACAAATTATCCGACACGGAGTCGGTACATGACAAGGAGTCGATACCCAACATAGAGTTGGTATGGTCATTTTCTTGAGGGTGAGTGGAGAGTGTAGTTTGACTGGTGCATGTACTCCGGGAAATAAGTGATAGAGGTTGCCACGAGTACAAGACCTTATGGGAAATCACATTTCCTAGAGAATTAAGGCAAGACACAATCAAGTGGAATTTAAAAAAGGAAATAAAGCACAAAAACACAAAGCAAGAAGGCAAATACTCTACTGAAACAAATTTTACAATCATAATCAAATTCAAAAGTCTGCTGGCAACAAAACGATTACATCACAACTCTTTTTGCTCTGAGGACAACTCCTCCCAGGCTCAGCCAATGCTAAGGAAGTTCAGGTCATCACCTGGCTTCAATACATTAGCTCACTTGATTTACTGAATAGCTCTGTTAAAGCCCTTCTTGAGCTACTTCAGAACTTGGCCAGCCAGTATGTCGCCGAACTTCTAAGACTGGAGGAATTTAGTCTTGATAGCCGCTTCAGTTTCAGGCTGACGGGCTTCCTCTCTGGCTTTATAGTCTTCTAATTCCTTGAGGACCCGATGCTGTTCAACCTTCATCTTTTCCGTATCAACCAACACTTGGTCTCGGACAGCAAGAGCTTCGTCGTGTTGTTCCTGAGGCGTGGAAAATCGGGACAGCTCTGTCGATGGTCTCTAGTTGGTTAGATATGTAATTAGCGACACTTTAAAGGTCCGCCTCATTTTTAACCAACCACTCCATCTGCTCCTTGACCTGGCCGCTTAGCTCCTCCTTTAATGATCCGAGGAGACAGACTTCCTCCAGTAGATTAGCTTCCCGGGTCTGAAGTTTCTCCTTGTCCAAGGTTAGTTGAGCAGACTCCGTTGAGAGAGACTTAACTCTCTCTGCCATAAGGCATTCGCTATGTCGAGCGTTGTTCAAATTCTATTCCAACACCCAGGAGTTGTCCGCAGCATGTTCTAGCTTGGCACGGAGGTCCTTTGTGACCTCGGCCTAGATCTGGCCCTCCTGTTGGACCCACCATATCTCGACCTCGAGCTTCGATACCTTCTGCTGCAGTGCTGATGTCTCGCGCTTGGGTGGCATTCGGTGGCCAAGAATCAGACACTTGGATGTGGCCTAATAAGAAAACCAGTTAGATTTCAAAACAAATGTAATAAGGGTGAATATATGAAGTTATACCTTCAGGAGGGACTCGTATAGTCGGACTACCACTCCAGCATAGCCCACGTCCCTGAGAGAGGTGAGATACTCCTTGGTGCGCTTCTTAATCATTTCCCGACTTCTAGGAGAAGGGATGCCCGAGGTAGCTTTGGAGGAAGAGGCAGGGAGATCCAGTCGGCGAGTGCCCTCGACAGGAAGGACGAACGACCCAAGAAAGTTGTCATCTGAGCTCGAAGAGATCTCTTGTGAAGGCTGAATTCGTTGAGACAACTCCCTAATATGCAAACCTTGGGGGTCTGATCCAAGTCGACTTCTCAGCAGCTTGTGCCTTCCTGCGGAGGCGGGTGCTAGTAGGCTCCGATTCTTCAAACCGGACCCTCTTGCCCTTGTGACCGAGGCCCCTTGGTGAAGGGAGGATGTATTGGGTTTCCTCAACGGGTAGCTCAGACTCCTTTTCAGACTCCTCGATAGGTGACGCTGCTCCCTTTTGACGCTTAGAAAGAGGAATAAGATCCTCCCTGTCTTCAAGAGTATTGTGGTGAGCTCGACCTGATCGAGGTTTTCTCTTCTGAGGGGCGGGAGCTGGTGCTGGCCTTTGAACTACAATGGACAGTTCATTCTCCTTCTCCTCCTCGGCCGAAAGGATAAGAAGTCTTTGTTGGGGAGGCAGGGGACTCACTCCTTTAGCTGGCTCCACTTTCAAGAGAGGGACCAGGGCTAATTGCGCACCGACCTCTTGTGCATTGTCGAGGGCGGAGGAGGGCCCTCCTGAGTAGTAGGTGGCTCCTGGCTTTGTGTCATCTCAGAATCTCCATTAGATTCGGAAGGTGGGTCTCTTGGGGCTTGGGGAGGATTTAGTGCCTTCTCGTTAGCCAACTCCCATTTAAGCAGCTTGCTCATGGATCGGGCAAGTATAGTGGCTTCTACAAAAAAAGCCAAAGGAACAACAGTTAGTATAACAAGCATTAATAATGATAAGGGACTTACGGAGGTCGTGGTCAAGGCTGGTAGCCTTGGGCTAATCCTAGCTCTGTACAGGAGCCCTTCACAACAAACCATGTCGAGGCCATAGAACTCCATTTTGGTAAATACTCCCGTGGCTCACTGGTACCCCTGATCATGCTGAAAATCACTTAGCTCCGGGATGGGAGGCAGTTAGTCCAACCAGCGAGTTGGGGAAAAAGGATGCTTAGAGAGTCTGATAAAGAAGAATCTCTCCTTCCATCCCTTGTGTGTGGAAGGGAGGCCACCTATGAATCTATGGCTACCTCTTGCTGTGAAGTTAAAAGCCCTCTAGACGTGAGGTTAGGGAGGAAAAAATAATGGAAAAAGCAAGGGATTAAGGAATCCCAAACAACTTGAATAGAAGGAACGCCCTGCTCATCTGAGCGAAGGCATTAGGGGTCATCTATTGGCGAGGAATGTCAAAGAACTAGGATATGGACATGAAGAAAGGGGGGATCGAAAAGCGAAGACCGAATTCTACCTGACCTAAGAGAAATGTGTAAAATCCTAGAGGAGACTCTATGGGAGATTGATTAAGCTTGGGTACCCGAACTTCAAAATCTGTCGGGATGCTATAGGTTTCACAGGCAACTTGCAAGACTCCGGGTTTAATCTTCGATAATATGGCCTCATACCATTCTAGCTGATAGGTCTGCTCCTTTGGTTTCCTTGAGGCCCCCCTTTCCACTCTTTCCTCCTTTTCCTTCTGCCTTTCCTCTCTTGCCTATGATGCTAAGGAAGAGGTATGGATGATCGAGGAAGATGAAAAAAAAAAGATAATGGCCTGATAAAACTTACACTGAAAAAGACTCTAGCGAATGAAGGTGGAAGTAATAAGCTTAGATGGTAGGCGGTGCAAGGAGGTGAATGACCATTTCTGCATCCCCTTTTATAGGGTGACGACGGTAACATAGGAGGGATGGATGCGAGACACATGGGCGAGGTATGGTCGTGGATCTCGAAGCGTGTGGTTCATTATAGCCGCCGGTTGGTATGCCTTGACTAAAACGTTGAGGAAAGAACACTTCGAGGAGGACACGCCGAATGACACCAGCCTATTCACCAAAAGAATCTCCTGTCATTAATATGCCCCATGCACCCTTAATGAGTGATTGACAGTCATCGATCCTGACGCATCGGAACTCGTGAAACTCTTGGAGCTAAGTCAAACAATTACTTTGCCTCCCGTCGTGAATATTTTGATTCCTAGGATCCATGAAATAGTTAAGGTTGAGAAATACAGACTATATTTTTTTATCTACACTTCTCTCCCAAAACACCACAAGTCCAAGCAGTCAGGCAAATTTCCTTCAATTAGACTTAACGTGGGGGGGGGGGGGGGGCTTTTGATTAGGATGTTAACTTGTGGCAGACACATGGCTCGAGGAAGCTTCGTGGCGTGGGTACAAGGGTGGGAGAGAAGTGTTCAAGACTAACTCGGGGGAGAAGTCTCCGAGACCAACTCGGGATAAGAGTGCCCGATACCAACTCGGGAGAGCGGAGCCCGAGCCCAACTCGGAAAAGAGGCCCCCCATATCAACTTGGGAGAGAGGTCCCCGTGACCAACTCGGGATAGTAGGTCTCGAGCTCAACTCAGGGAGGGGTCCCCGAGACCAACTTGGGATAGCAGGTCTCGAGCCTAACTCGGGGAGGAGTCCCCGAGGGCAACTCGGGACAAGAGTGCCCGAGACAAACTCGGGATAGCAGAGTTCGACCCCAACTCGGGGAGGAATTTTCGAGGGCAACTCGGGAGAGAGAGACAGAGAATATATCGAGAAGTTTACCATTAATGACGATAATGAAAAACTTAATATATGAGACAACAGTTACAAGCATCCCCCTGAGTAGGAGAGTTAACAGGTGGCTACGACCCGTAACGCATGATAATAATAATAGATTCAATATGCGCAGCGGTTGTTACCAGTATCCCCGACGTGTGATAGCTGGCAAGCAACCATGATCCACAAGGCGTGGAAACAAGGGAGGCGGTTACAATAATGTGGGAGTACGTGAAGAAAAGGGGCGGTGATTATATAAGGTGCAGAGGCACCTAGGTTAAGGGGCTGAACTTTCTAAATTGCTCCTCTCCTATTTCTGAAGGGTTTATGACTTGAGCGTCGGAGAGGGCTCCGCCGAAACTCCTTTCGGTGTGTCCCTTTAACACTCATGTTAATCTCACAGGCGAAGGCATCCCCTTTAACTCAGGAGAGTGGAGCTCAAGCCTAACTTAGGAGAGAAGTGCCCGAGACCAATTTGGGAGAGAGGTCCCCGAGACCAACTTGGGACAAGAGTCCCCAATACTAACTCGGGAGAGCGGAGCCCGAGCCCAACTCGGAAGAGAGGTCCCCGAGATCAACTGGGGAGAGAGGTCCCTGAGACCAACTCGGGATAGCAAGTCTCGAGCTCAACTCGGGGAGGGGTCCCCAAGACCAACTCGGGATAGCAGGTCTCGAGCGCAACTCGGGGAGGAGTCCCCGAGGGCAACTCGGGACAAGAGTACCCTAGACCATCTCGGGATAGCAGAGTCCAACCCCAACTCGGGGAGGAATTCCGAGGGCAACTCCGGAGAGAGAGAGAATATATGCATGCAGTTTACCATTAATGACGATAACGATAAATTTAATATATGAGACTACAGTTACAAGCATCCCCCTGAGTAGGAGAGCTGACAGGTGGCTACGACCCGTAATGCATGATAATAATAATAGATTCAATATGCGCAGCGGTTGTTACCAGTATCTCCGACGTGTGATAGCTAGCAGGCGACCACGATTCACGAGGCATGAAAATAGGAGAGGCGGTTACAATAATGTGGGAGTACTTGAAGAAAAGGGGCGGTGATTATATAAGGTGCGGAGGCACCTAGGTAAAGGGGCCAAACTTTCTGAATTGCTCCTCTCCTATTTCTGAAGGGTTTTTAACTTGAGCGTCAGAGAGGGTTCCGTCAAAACTCCTTCCGGTGTGTCCCTTTAACGCTCATGTTAATCTCATAAGCGAAGGCATCCCCTTGTTTTTACTCAAGGTTGTACCACATTGACTTGTTGTCCATGTCATTCACTTCCAAAATAGGTTAGTAGCAGCATTTTACCCAGAACCACTACTAAAGGTACCCAATATCAGTAGTTTTAATATTGCTTCTAATAGTTGTTTGATTAAGAGTGGTTTATAACCGTGGTTTTTCAAACCTATGCTAAAGTTATTCAATAAGAGCGGTTGTAAAATTGTTCCATAGGTTAGACAATAGTAATGGTTTAGTTCAAGCCGATTTGGCTGGTTGATTTTCAAGAGTGGTGTTAAAACCACTCCAAAATAATCGCTTTTATATAGGTGTTTTTTTTTTGTAGTGGAGATCCCTCTAGTTGCAGTGACAATCTCTCCCTTTCACATAAAGGGACGAGCATACACCATATCGACTGCGTCCTTTTTAGGGCCGAAACTCCTCTGACTCGGTCATAGTTGGGATTGAGATCCATCCGGCTATGGTAGCAATCTCACCCTTTTACACAAACGAATGAGCATATACCGTATCGGTCGTATCCTTTTCAGGGCCCAAACTCTCCTAATGTATTGCTCGCATCCTTTTCAGGGCGCAAACTCCCCCGACTTGGACATAGTCGGGGTCGAGATCTATCCGGTTGCAGTGGCAACCTCGTCCTTTCACACAAAGGTATGATCATACACCGTATCACCCACGCCCTTTTTAGGGCCCAAACTCCTTTGTCTCGGATATAGTCGGGGTCAATATCCCTCCTGCTACGGTGGTAACCTTACCCTTTCACACAAAGGGACGAGCATACATCGTATCACCCATATCTTTTTCAGGGCTCAAACTTTCTAGATGCGGATATAGTCGGGATCGAGATTCCTCCGGCTGCAGTGGCAACATCGCCCTTTCACACAAAGGGACGTCCATGTTCTTTTCTAGACCCAAACTCCCCCAACCTGAACATAGTCAGAGTCGAGATTCCTTAGACTGTGGTGGCAACCTCGCACTTTCACACAAAGGGACGCACATACACCGTATCACCCATGCCCTATTCAGGGTTTTACCTCCCTTGACTCGGACATAGTCATGGTCGAGATCCCTCCGGCTATGGTGACAACCTTGACCTTTCACACAAAGGGACAAGCATACACCATGTCATCTAGGTTGTGGTGGCAACATCACCCTTTCACACAAAGGGACATCTGTGCTCTTTTCTAGGCCCAAACTCCCCCAACCCGAACATAGTAAGGGTCGAGATTCCTTCGACTGCGGTGGCAACCTCGCACTTTCACTCAAAGGGATGAGCATACACTGTATCACCCGTGCCCTCTTCAGGGTTTTACCTCCCCTGACTCGGATATAGTCAGGGTCGAGATCCCTCCGGCTATGGTGACAACCTTCACCTTTCACACAAAGAGACAAGCATACACCATGTTATCTACGCTCTTTTCAAGGCTGAAACTCTTCCGACTCAGACATAGTCGGGGTTGAGATCCCTCCAACTGTGGTGACAATCTTGACCATTCACACAAAGGGACAAGCATATACCATATCGCCTGTATCCTTTTTATGACCCAAACTCTTCTGACTCGATGCTCTCATCGACTGGTCATTCACCAAGCGTAGTACTGATTCCCCTAAGTATAATATATGAAAGAGCCCGACCACTCCTTATTTACATCACTTTAGACACAATTGCTTTTAAATTTAGATTTTTGACAAAAGCAAGTCAAGCAAGGCGAAACAAATCATTCCTAAAAGAGTTTTTTTTTACAAAGATTCCAGTGACAAAAGAAAGGGAAAAAAAATTAAACTAAAAGTCAGCTACATCCTCGACAGGAAGGTCACGTGTAATCTTAGACAAGATTATTGGTGGGCAAGGCTGATCTGCTGGAAGGACTCCGACCTCTGATAGCTACTTCAGAGTGTCTTCCACTCCATAGTGTATTATGCATACAAGGTGAGAGCCTACCAAGTCATAAAATTCCTTAGAAGGGAGGAATTCTCTCTTCTTAGCCGTGCATCGTTTCTCTTCCCCATCCTGATATTCGTGGAGCTTAGTCATCTTGCTCTCCAGCTACTTCCGGCATGCCCCCAGCAATGATTGCAGCTCGATAGTCGAACCCCGCAAAGCATTCACCTCACTCTGGGCTGCCTCCGCTTCTTGGCAAGGGCGTCAGAGTGACTTCACCATTTTTGGAAGCGAATATTTACTTGAGCGTCGGAATGGCTTCATCGGAGACCCTTTCGACCATCATTCTAACTCACATTTTTGACCTCAGGAACTTTGGATTGGTCTCCGTCACACGTGGCTAAACAAACGTTGGAGGAAGTCTGTCTTACTCTCAATTCAACCGACGAAGTATCTATCGATGAATGCAAGCAGGATTAATATCCCTTGTTATTTATCTGTCTATATCTAACTAGGGGCCAGCGACATTGGACAGTTTGATATGAGCATTATCATCTTTTCTCCTATAGTTATAATTATAAAGGACCATGTCCAAGTATGCAAGGGGTAGATGGCATGGGGGGTGTTGGCACAGAATCGATGAATAGCAATGGATGCAGAAGAAGAGAACAAATAAAGAGAGAAAATGTTGCCACTGAGCCACACTTCGTTCAAAAAAGTTGCAATGTAGCACTCAAACAAAAACCCGCACAGTAGCAATTAAAGACACAGCACAATGAGCGATTAAAGCAAGGCACAGTGTAGGAGAGAACAAATGCAAGATTTGTTATAAGGCAAAACACATGCGATGAATGTAAGAACAGTGAAAAAAAACTGGAGAGGAAATTAATGCTACGATCTTTTTCACAAAGCTTCGACCCCTTTAAATACATCATAGAAGATAAACTTAATGCTAAAAAATAGGGATGACTCATCCCATAGAATAGGAAACGATAAAATGAAGAAGAAGAATAATCGACGTGTGAGAAGTTTGCGGAAAGGAAAAACGTGCGTGGCAATGTCCGAATTATTTGCCTATATTACTCCCCCTAATTCTGACATGACTCTAAATCACGAATGCCGAGTAGTTGTCGCATGCCAGCTAACTTCACTCCTGACAAAGCTTTAGTTAAAGCATCGGCTCGCTGTTCTCCAGTATTAACGAACTCCACCACAATCTGTCCCTTCTCAACACATTATCTGATAAAATGGAACCTTGTATCTATATGCTTGCTTCGACCATGGAAAACAGGATTCTTCATGAGAGCTATAGCAGATCTGTTGTCAACAAACAAAGTCACCGGATTTGGCTCTTTACCGGTTAATTCACTGGCAAGGCTTCTTAACCACAAAGCATGACAGGCTGCAGTTGTGGCTGCCATGAATTCTGCCTCACAAGATGAAAGCGCCACTGTCTTCTGCTTTTGTGAGTTCCAGGACACCAGACTTTCATTAAAATAGAAAGCCATTCCACTTGTGCTTTTCCTCCCGTCGAGATCTCCGGCTAAATCGCTGTCCGAGTAGCCGAATATACTAATTTCCTGGGGTCCCTTTGTGTAAGCAAGTCCAAAATAGATTGTACCTTTCAAATACCTGAGGATCTGTTTGACAACCTTATGATGCATGCTTGTAGGTCTTTCCATATATCTGCTCGCCATGCCGACAGAATATGATAGGTCTGGCCGCGTGTGTAACAGATATCTTAGACAACCAATGACGCGCCTGTACTCCGTGGCATCAATTGGAGTCCCTTCCAGGTCTTTATACAATTGTGTCTTGGGTTCCATCGGCTGCTTTGTGGCATTACAATCTGCCATCTGGAATTGAGATAGAATTTTCTTGGCATAGGCTGATTGTCTAAGTAAAATCCGGCTCTTCTGTTGTTCCACTTCAATTCCTAAGTAGTAGGAGAGAAGACCCAAATCACTCATCTCAAATTCTGTCATCATTTGTTGTTTGAATTTGTTTATTCCTTCTGTGCTCCTTCCTGTCACGATGAGATCATCAACATACACTCCAACAAGTATATTAGCTTCTCTTTTGCCTCTTGTATATACTGCATGTTCTTGATTGCATTTTTTGAAGCCGAGCTCTTTCAGACTCCTGTTCAACCGCATGTTCCAAGCTCGTGGAGCCTGCCGCAGTCCATAGAGGGCCTTGGATAACCTGTACACCTTGTGTTTCTGATTTTGTATTTCAAACCCTTCTGGTTGAGTGACATATATTTCTTCTTCCAGCTCTCCGTTCAGAAATGCCGACTTTACGTCTAGATGGTGTACCTCCCAGCCTTGGTTTGCTGCAAGTGCAAGAATGACTCGAATAGTATCAAGTCTAGCGACAGGTGCGAATACCTCTTCAAAGTCGATGCCTTGTCTTTGCACATAGCCTTTAGCAACTAATATTGTTTTATGCTTGACCACTTTTCCAGCTGAATCTTTCTTCAGTTTGAACACCCATTTTAGGCCGATAGGTTTGTGGCCTAATGGGAGCTCAGTTAGGGTCCAGGTCTTATTCATCTCAATGGTCTTCAGTTCTTCCTCCATTGCTTCGTACCAGCAAGCCTCAGTTGCAGCTTCTTGGTAACAGGTCGGCTCTTCAGACATCATCAGCATTACCTCATTCTCCTCTTCATCAATACCAACCATTTCCTCAGTGTTGGCATAGATATCGGCAATGGACCTATAACGGACTGGCCCTTCATGAGACTCGGGTGAGGCTGTTGCTTGGGTGCTCGATGATGGTGTAGACGGACTTGATGCTCTTGTCGAAGATGGGGTAGATAGACTTGATGATGGTGTGACATCTTCCGCCGCTGCCTCAATGTCTGCTGTAACAATCACCTCGTCGGTGTTGAATGCATTCACCACCACAAACTCAGGTAAGTCTTCTTTATTAGCACCTGCGTTCCATGTCCATTCACTATTTTCTTGAAATATTACATCTCTACTTACTTGTAGCTTGTTATGCCTTGGATCAAATAGACGATGAGCTTTACAGCCTTCTTCGACTCCTAAGTATACCATAGGTGAGCTTCTGTCGTCAAGTTTCTTAAGGTGAGGGGTTGTATTTTTTGCATAGGCAATACAACCGAATACTTTCAAGTGGGCAAGATGTGGCTTTCTCCCCATCCAAGCTTCAAATGGAGTACGTTCTCCTAGCGCCTTAGTTGGAAGACGGTTTAGCAGATAGACAGCATGCCTAACCGCCTCTCCCCAGAACCTTGCCGGCATATGTGTACCCTTGAGGAGAGATCTTGCCATAGCCATCACTGTGCGGTTACGACGCTCCACAACGCCATTCTGTTGGGGTGTGTAGGGAGCCGAAAGGTGCCTTTCAATTCCTTCATTTTCACAGAATCGAGTGAACTCCGTGGATAGAAACTCACCGCCACGGTCTGTCCGAAGTGTTTTGATCTTGTACTCAGTCGTGTTCTCCGTCACGGACTTGAACTTTTTGAATGCTTGGAATGCATCTTTCTTTGCTGTCAAAACAAATACCCACATCCACCTTGTGCAATCATCAACAATCAAAAAGAAATACTTGTTACCAGCAAGTGTACTTGGTGAAATTGGCCTGCAGATATCAGCATGGAGAAGTTCCAACGGCTTCGTCGCTCTAAAGTTTGCTTGGTGCGGGAATGACGACCTTGCATGTTTGGAGATCACGCACACCTCGCAAAGCTTGTTCGTCTGGGGCAATAGTGGCACACCAATCGCCAATTTCTTCTCCCCCAACAGCTTCAAGTCATGAAAGTTTACATGTCCGAGCCTTGCATGCCATAACCAGGTGGGGTCTTCTAGGCTTGCTTGGAGGCAGACTTGCTTGAATGTCTTCAAGGTTATCTTGTACAAGCGATTTTGCGTTCGCTTTACCAGCATCAAGAGCTTCCCGCTCCTATCAATCACCTTCATGGTATCTCCTTCCATGTGCACCTCGTTCCCAGCTTCTGTCAACTGACCAAGGCTTATGATATTACTACAAAGTTTCGGAATGTAGTATACCTCGTGGAGAGTCTTCTGATCGCCGTTCTTGCATTCGAACACAGCCGTCCCCTTGCCCATGATCTCAATGGTTGATCCATCGCCAAACCTCACCCTCCCGGTGATAGTTTCATCTAGTTCTTGAAACTTCTCGCGATGTCCAGTCATGTGATTGCTAGCACCATTGTCAAGGTACCAAACGTCTTTGTCTTCACATTTCTTGACGCCCCGGTACACCTCCGGTAGCAACCTCTCTTCACTGAGCAGAATGGTATCCTGCCGCTGAGATTCTTCGTGGGACATGGTCATCATTAGTGCTGGCTCTTCATCGGTGGCGCAAGTGAGGTGAGCCTCATCTCCACGACGCTTGCTGTAGCATTCAGACGCATAATGCCCCATTTTCTCACAATTGAAGCATTTTATGTGTCTCTTGTCACGAATGCCACTGTTGTTGCCGCTAGTGCCTCCTGCACTATCTTGGCGCTGTGTACCACGACCACGACCGCGCCCTCACCCACGCCCACGCCCTCTGCCACGATTAGAGCTGTTGGACCCACGTCCCTTGCCTCCTGACGAAGTGTCCACGCTACTCCCCTTTTGTCGCATTTGCCATTCGGCATGAGTAAGTAGGAGCTCTCCTTCAGTGCCGTTGGTGTTGCTGCGTAATCGTAGCGTTCGTTCCTCGTACGCCTTCAGTCGCCCTATAGCCTCCTCAAATGGTATAGACTCAAGGTCGTAGAACTGCTCAATGCCGGCAACAATAGGGAAGAATTTATCAGGGACAGAATCGAGCAATTTTTTTAACAACGAGGAATCTTCAAGTGTGGCACCAAGGGTGGAGAATTTGCTGCTTAGGGCGCTGAGTTTGCCAGCAAACTCATCAATCGTCTCGGTCTCTTTCATCCGGAGGGCGTCAAACTCGCTCTTCAACGTTTGTACACGTGCCTTCTTCACCCGATCACTACCAAGATATCTCGTCTTCAGGCTGTCCCAGACATCTTTCGCCGTCTTCTTTGTTGCAATTTGGAGAAGGATGTCTTCGGGGACACACTGCAAGATGTATGCATGTGCCTTTTTGTCCTTCTTTGCATCCACTTGGGCTCCTTCCACTGGCTCCACCGCCTCCCAGACTCCCTGGGCATCAAGGATCGCCTCTGTCTTTATTGCCCACACAGTGTAATTGTGAGGACTTAGCATCGGATAGGGAAATGGCACTCCGCCGTTCTCCTTTACTGGGATGCTCGACATTTTATAGAATCGTAGATTCTTGGATGTCTTATACTACCAACGCTCTGATACCAAGTGTTGGCACAGAATCGATGAATAGCAATGGATGCAGAAGAAGAGAACAAATAAAGAGAGAAAATGTTGCCACTGAGCCACACTTCGTTCAAAAAAGTTGCAATGTAGCACTCAAACAAAAACCCGCACAGTAGCAATTAAAGACACAACACAATGAGCGATTAAAGCAAGGCACAGTGTAGGAGAGAACAAATGCAAGATTTGTTATAAGGCAAAACACATGCGATGAATGTAAGAACAGTGAAAAAAAAACTGGAGAGGAAATTAATGCTACGATCTTTTTCACAAAGCTTCGACCCCTTTAAATACATCATAGAAGATAAACTTAACGCTAAAAAATAGGGATGACTCATCCCATAGAGTAGGAAACGATAAAATGAAGAAGAATAATAATCGACGTGTGAGAAGTTTGCGGAAAGGAAAAACGTGCGTGGCAATGTCCGAATTATTTGCCTATAGGGGGTTACCTAGTTATGACCTAAGACTAGGTATAGCTTATCAATTAGGAGCAAGTGGGATGGGAGACCACGTACATGGATAATCATCAAGTGTTTGGGAGCTTACGTACGTATTTATCTTAGGAACTTTTGAATTTGAAGCAACTTAGATCGGAAAGTTCAAACAGGAGAGCTTCAGAACTCGGGAGATCAAACTAGAGGGCTCAAGTTGCTCGGCTTAATTAAGAGGTCAGTCTATGGATTATGATGTACCGATTCAACTCAAGATGTTGCCCCAGAAAGCAACGTAGATATATATAAGATAGGACGTGCTAACCTTAGGAGATACTCTCATTTTTACTGCTTTTCAACAGATTTTAGGAATTTTGTGAAACATAAAGTGCCTTTTGTCTTCAAATAGAAGGTGAAAATCAATACCTAGGATGGAAACCTCTTAAGCCTCGCTATCCATGGAAGCTTCTAATTATATATATCACATGGAAAATCTATGGCAAACCATGGAGTAGATGAGACATTACTCTGGTCTTTTTTGGTGTGCGATGAGTCGACTACGTGGCACTAGTTCAATCATTTGTTAAATTTTTAATAAATCTAAATAATGACTGAGAGAGTAAAAATGAGAAAGTGAAAATCATAGTGAATGACGTGGTATCTTGCATGCATGATTTTCGACGGGTTTACCGTGCCCCCCAGGGTATAGTTTAATTCGGGACGGCGATTAAAAGTCGCCGATGATATCTAAACGATAATCAGATATGTACATATAAAATACCATGTCATGCCACATCATTTACTCTTTCTATCATTGCTCCTATTTTAAATCATTTGTTATAAAAATCTATTTTAACAAATCATTTCTTAAATCGGGATGATGATCTAAGGTCTATTTGTTAAATTTTTATAAAAATCTATTTTATTCCATCATATTCAATCATGTACATGTAGATGAGAAATGATATACTACAGTTGGACGTGCCGAAATCTTGATCGTTCATTTTCTAAACACGATGATGATCTAAAGCACTTGGACGATCATAGCCGTCCAATTTATCCCAAGTTCCAACCATCAAACGTACTGCTCGGCGGAGCGGGTGCGGAGGGCGCGGCGCAAGCGGCCGCCCCAAGTCTCCTCGCCGGTGTCCGCCACGGCGGACCTCCTCCCAAGCCCATCGAGCTGCAGGTCCCAGTTCCCGAACGCAGTGGCCCCGGCCTCCGGCCGGCGCGGGCGGCCCTCGCGGAAGGCCGTGGCGGCGCCGACGGTGGCGGCCCAGCGGTCCCCGGTGAGGGAGAGGTCGTAGTTGCGGCGGCGGACGGGGTCGGAGAGCACCTCGTAGGCCTCGCGGGCCTCCATGAAGCGCTCCGCGTAGCGGCGCTCGTCCCCCGCGGAGCGGCATGCGTCCGGGTGCCAGAGCAGGGCCAGCCGGCGGTACGCGCTCCTGATCTCGTTGGCCCCCGCGGTGTTGGACACGGAGAGCAGGTCGTACATGGTGGTGGTCGGCGCCGGAGCGGTGACGACGGCGGCGGAGGCGGAGATGGAGAAGGTGCGTCTGAGCCGAGGAGTTCTGGGGCTGGCGGCGACGGCGGTGGAGGCGGAGTTGGAGAAGGTGCGTCTGAGCCGAGGAGTTCTGGGGCTGGCGGCGACGGCGGGAGAGACGGGAGAAGCGAGCGAAAACATGATTGATTTGCTCGCTGCTGGGCAAGGTAACAAATCGAGATGGCCAGATTGGAGTGAATCGATTGGAAGAAGATCCCTGCTTTATATAGAATAAATTATTCATTCAGTTTCTTTGGGATTTAGCCAAGCGATCCAGGCTGCTACTGACTCTGATGGGGACTTCAAAGTTGAAATTTTATTTAAAAAAACAAAAAAATTAAATAAAGAAAAAAAATAGATTAAAAAAAGACAGTAGCCACATCATACTGTGTATTTCGCAGTGCTTCTAGAACCACGAACTATTCATTAATTTTATTTTAAAATATAAATCAAATAATCAAAATAATTATTAAGTTTAACTTGATTTTAATCTTTTTTGAACTTTAAGCTTGAATTTAATTTGAGTTTCATTCATTTAAATGTTATTGAGCCCTTAATTTAAATTTATTTAATTGTTTAATTTTTTTTATATTTTTAATTTATTTAGTTAGTTAATAAATTTACTATTAATTTATTATAAGAAGTTCAGTTTGATATACTCCTACAGTCCTACTTACCTAACTTACTTTCTTATAATTTTTCTCCATTTTATTACAACTTGTGTGAGTTACATGACATGAATAACTTCGATTGTTTTGTTTCTATCTCATGCTTGTCGTATGAATGCGTAGCAAAAATTTAAATTTAATATTGACGCTACATGCACAATTTTGAAATTTACTCAATATCCACCTCTTATGTGACTAATCTAAAGCCTACTTCTAGTGATCTCACTCCACTATAAATTTTGCCTTTTCGGATACATTCAAGAGGCGGATAAACCTCTTATAAGAATACGACAAGAAAAACAAATATAAATTTAAACATAAATGAAATCGAAAATAATTTTATAATGACGAGCTTACTTTCGATGCTTTCTTATTGCTTGAAAATAGCTTTTTCTTAATCCAGAAATGTACGAGTACTTCACCTTTGAATCTCTAAGAACCGACTATCAAAATCTCCTCAAGAACCTTCTTGAATAGATTTTAATTCGGGGTTGACTTCTGCCTCTTAGTTGACTAATCGTACCCTTGCCCATCAGTTGATTGATATATTGAATCCCTCCGTTTAAACCTATAGAATGACTCTTTTTTAACTTGTCTGACCACCATTAGTTGATTGATGAAAAACATCAGTCGAGTCTAACAACCGAATCAACTTACTTTTGTTTAGATCTGATCGTTATCAGTCGATTGATGCAACTCAACAGTAGAGAATAACAATCAAATCAACTTAATGATTTGTTCGATTTTGATCGTCATCAGTTCATTGATGCCATCAGTTGGTTCTAACAATTGAATCGATATACTTTTATTCGGTTTCTAAACTCATCAGTGGACTAATACCCATTATCAGTCGACTGATATTGACTAACAAATATAATAGATTTCTGAACTAGCTTTGTTTCACATCGAAAATCTCCTCATTTTGATATCCGAGTCAAAAATTATGGCCTTCGGAAGTTTGCTCCGTCAAGACTTCCTCGTTGCTAGCATCTAATCAACCTTGACCTACGAAGATTTCATTGTTGCTTGACATCCGATCAACCTTAAATTGTTGGTACTTCACGCCTCATGCTAACTTTCTGTTAGATTTTCGGTCACTCGTGACCTACTTAGACTTTGCTCTTATCAACTACCTATTGGACTTATAATCACCAAGTGTCCATGACTCACTTGGACTTTACATCTCATGCTAACTCCATGTTAAACTTCTGACCGTCAAGTGTCTAGTCAACCCCGATCCTTAGACTTTTATCTTGCCAACTACTTATTGGACTTCCAATCACTAAGTGTCCACTCAACTGTGACCCACTTGGACATTTCGTCTCGTGCCAACTCCGTGTTGAAGTATTGACTGTCAAGTGTTCAGCCAACCATGATCCACTTAGACTTTTCATATCTCGTCAAGTATCCAGCTAACTTTGACATACTTGACTTTTTACTCAATCATTCAACTTAACATATTGATCAATTGTCGAGTATCCGGTCAATCTTGACCTACTTGACGTCTTACTTGATCAAATAACATATTGATCAAATATCTAAATCCCAACTCAAATCTCTCGAGCTTAGTTAACTTGATTAAATCTTGATCTAAAGTTGATTACACCTAACCTAGTAAAGTAAATGTAAACATATTTATAAATTATCATGTCTTAGCTAGCTTGTAATCCTTTCATCTACCTCACTAATTAAACTTGTTCAACAAGTGGGATTCGCTTGTTCAACCAGTTAAAAATAAAAATATAGATATATTTTAAAGATTGTCATGAGTTTAATGGTGTAATTGTTTTTTAAAAGAAATAATTTTTTAATGTAATCAATGAAATTCTTTTGACGAAATTATTAGTTTTTTTCTTGATTTGATAAGAAATGTATAAAAAATTTTATACAAACTTATATTAAATAGTATTAAGAAAAAAATAAATTTTATGAAAATATATTTTATTTTCAAAGAATAACATAAAGTTAAAATTTTTCTAAATTTGTATTAATTTAATTAATGATGATTTCTATCAATAAATAGACTTTACTAAAATTTTTCAAAATTATTTTCAAAATTATTTTCAAATTTAATTTTCATCCATTATATGTGGGCTAAATGCACATTGTTGGTGCAATCAGCTTATAGGATTTCAATTTTTGACAATGTACCTATGTATGATCAATTTGACCAAGGGTTGATCCAAATAGGACTTGATGTTTAGAAGAGAGAAGTTTAGTTAAGATGACTAGAAAAGGCAAGTGCTAATTGGAGGTAAGGCAAACTTCAGGTTTATATGACCGGATGTCTGGCAAGGGCAATCTTAATTGGAAGTTAGGTTAGACAAATTCTAAGTAGGTTTATAGGACTGGATGTCTAACAAGGACAAGTCCTAACTGGAGGTTTGACAAGGCAAAGTCCAGGCGGGGTTGTAGGACCAGATGTCTGGCAAGGGTAAGTCCAAGGAAGTTAAGGGTGATTGAATGTTTGGCAAAGGAAAATCCTAGCGGAGTGAACCCTGGATAGTGAGATCCTAAGAAATAAGCCTTAGGCGGTAAAGTCTTGGATGCAGTTCAAGCATGAAGCCTAGTAGGTCGGCTAGACATATAGGAGTGCAGCTTAATCCTAAAGGGATTGACCTTAGGTGGTAGACTTGGAGGAGGGACCTTTAAGTAAAAGGTAAGCCTAGTAAGTTAGGTAGACTAACTTACATGATTAAGGCTTAGGTTGTTTGTTTATTGTTATATGGTTGTTTTGCAGGAAATTGGAGCTGGAAGCAAAATAGACAGCAAACAAACACAAATTGATGAATTAGACTTGACTCGGGTTGAACCGAACCTAAATCAGTTCGGTAGATCGACTGAGTTCGGTTCCAGATTGCTGAGTTGTCAAAGAAGTTAGCATGGAAGCTGATGTGGAAAAAGATCAGGTTCAACTTTATGATTTGAATAAGGATAAGAATAAGTCGGATGCTTTGTATAAAGATAAGGCTTGATCGAGATTCGGCTTCATCCAGATAAGGATATGATCCAACTCTATAAAAGGAGATGAAGACTCTACATTCAAGAACAACTTTTCTACTACTACTCATACGCTTCGTGCTCGAAGAAAAGCAACAATGCTGTGCTCGTGTGACTGGGGAAGCGCCAAAAGGAGTGTGTGACATTCATGAGCTTACCAATGACGACCTATTTGGTTTGCTTATATTTACATTATTATACACTTGTATTTAAGTTACATTTGTGTTTGCGTACAAACTTTAAGACAAGTTTCTCCGTCTTCAAAAAATTCCGGAAGGAGACCACAAGTGGACGGACACTTCCCGTGATTAGGCGTGAGATGTATTGACCCCGAGGGGTCTAAAACCAAATAAATCCGTAAGTCTTTCTGCTTTGTTATTTTATATTTCTGTTGCGTATAACACTCTGTGGAAAGAACGAACGATAAAATCGAGCACGAAATTAGAGATGGCAATGGGTCGGCTTCGGGTCAGATTCTATATCCTCCATTCTCATACTCATCGAATATCGGATATCCATCTAAATATCCATATCGATTAAAGAATCAGATATCTTTTTTTATATATGATAATATATTTAAGATAAGCTAAACTATTAACCTAATATCTTACTCTCATGTAAAGAAATGACCGAACTTTAATATGAAGGAAGGTTTTCTAATTTGAATCCACCAAGTTAAACATCCGCTATAACTGATTGATTTTCACCTATTCTTTTTTTTTTAAAGGACTTTATGAGTTCTTTAATTCTTATGGTAATTGCTCTAATTCTTAAGATTCTGAAGAAACAAATGGAAAGTGAAAATTAGATATTTCAATTTTCACAAATTTAGATCTCAATTTAATTTGGTGTCTGAAACCACCAAAAGAAAAAAAATACAATCAATGAGAATCTGGTCACAATTGAAGATCTTGGAGAGCTCCGTCGATCAACTGCCGGAGTTAACATTTTTCTTGCTATAGATTTTGAGATCCCTTTTAGATTCGAAGGCCGCGGGTGTTTGATCGTTCCGTCGAGCCGCCGCCGGTAGATCTGTCGATCCGTTGCTTGATCCGATCGAGACGTCGATTTGATACCGATCTGCGCCATCGAACCTCCCCACTTACACAGCGGCCTCCGCGGCGCCGCGGGCGGCCCTCCTCACGCGGCCACCCCAAGTCTCCTCCCCATCGGCCTCCGTCACGCCCGACCGCCGCCGGAGCCCGTCCAGCTGCGCGTCCCATTTCCCGAACACCGTGACCCCGGCCTCCCGCCGCCGAGCGCGGCCCTCCCGGAAGGCCGGGCCGGCGCCGACAGCGGCGGCCCAGCGGTCGCCAGAGAGCGCGTGGTCGTAGCTGCGGCGGCGGGTGGGGTCGGAGAGCACCTCATAGGCCTCCCGCGCCTCCATGAACCGCTCCGCGTAGTGGCGCTCCTCCCCCGCCGTCCGGCATGCGTCCGGGTGCCACCGCAAGGCCAGACGCCGGTACGCTGCTCGGATCTCGCTGGCGCCGGCGGTGTGTGACACCGAGAGCAGGTCGTACATGGTGGCCGGCGCCGCCGGGGCGGCGACGGCCACGGCGGCTGAGGAAGATACCCTGAATCGAGGAGCGGGTGCTGTTTTGGTGGGGATCGGAGAGAATGAAGATCTGTACAAGGAATTAGAGGGACATGAAAGAACAAAAGCTGCCATTTTCGCGAAGCTGCAAGAACTACTTTACTGATGTTGTCTGGAATTTGGATGATGAAGTGGATTCAGAGACGCCATGGAGATTTATAGAGACTTTAATCAGGAGGAGGAAGAAAAAAAGGCGCGATGGTGACTTCAATATCATACTTTTCATCAACCGCTACTAATTTAATCAGAAAAATCAATGAAATTAAAAGATATGGATGAAGATACAAGAAAATATGGCACGTCATGTGAGCTCCTAGAATGCTTCCCTTGTTAATTAGGATCGACTTCTACGTCGAAATTGTTGGAGGATTTTTCCGAGATTTTATACTAAATTGAAATTACAAAACAATTTCAACTTATCTCTGTTGAGTGGCCGAGTTGAAAACCGAAGCTGCCGAGTGAGATCCGAGTGGCCGAGTGAGGTCCGAGTGAAATCTCCCGACCCGAGCAGGTTTTCCCGAGTGGCCGAGTGAGATCCGAGTGGCCGAGTGAGGTCCGAGTGGAATCTCCCGAATGAAGTTTCCTGAGCGGCTGAGTGAGCTCCCGAGTGGCCGAGTGAGCTCCCGAGTGAAGTTTCCTTAGCGGCCGAGTGAGCTCCCGAGTGGCCGAGTGAGATCCGAGTGAAATCTCCCGAGCGGCCGAGTGAGCTCCCGAATGAAGTTTCCCGAGCGGCCGAGTGAGCTCCCGAATGAAGTTTCCCGACCGGGATCTCCCGAACAGCAGTAGGACGTCTCCCGACCGGGGAGTTGCTGAGGCCTGCGCAGCGCAGTTTCCTTGAAACAGATTCGTCCTCCTCCGGCGGTGCTTCGAGGCTCAGATGGACTTCCGTCTCTCAGGAT
This sequence comes from Boesenbergia rotunda, assembly GCA_024364735.1. NCBI lineage: Eukaryota > Viridiplantae > Streptophyta > Magnoliopsida > Zingiberales > Zingiberaceae > Boesenbergia > Boesenbergia rotunda. The sequence goes on from JAGFNQ010005915.1 coordinate 179,610, forward strand.
ACAACAGCAGACCACGGGCACAACGGAGCACTCGTTGCTCGTGGTGAACTGAGGAGGAATCCGACTGCTATCAGCGGGGTAGGGAGCGAGGTGGAGTGGAGAAGAATTTCGCACTGCGTCTCTGCCTGTGCGTCTCTGTTTGCTCTCGGTCACAGCCTCCTTTTATAGGCTCAGACCTCGCAGTATTAAATGACGAATTAATCGTCATTTAATGGCATTTACCCGACCAGATCCAAACGTCTGGGGGTTACTGATCTTGCATTAAACAAAATTAATGCATCAGATACATTCGAGCAAAAATCAAATCGGCAAAACTTTGGTTCATCTGCTTGGACAAATTTTGCCCCGATCGGTCCGACATTCGACGTGCGCGGGTTGTGGATGCACACGAGTTCACTTGGTTCAGTACAAATCCGGGCCCTGGATTTGCACCCCCCTGCGCACCCACGCGTGAGAGAGAGCCTCTCCCCTAGCATTTGTTCACAACTACCATGCTTGTGATACAATATAAACCAAATATTTTACCTTAAGCTCCCAATGTGGGACTAAAGCCCCCCCTCTCAAGGGGGCCCTTTTATTCTCCTCCTCACTTTCTACTCAAGAGAAAGTAACCATGTGGGACTAAAAGTCCCTCCATCTCTTTTCCATTCACACCATATATCCTAGGATATATAACAGAAATTAACCATTAAACAGCCGCGGATTGTGAACAAAACTAAAGCAGGGGCACGAGATGGATAAGAGGAAGCATAATAGCAGTAAGTGAGAAGACAAGTCGATTACGGTGAATCACACGTGTCATCTTCTAATAAAAAAATTGAATATATCTCCCAGGTCCAACATGCTTGGATCACCTAACGATCTAATCTATCCATTTACTTGATCTTATTTACGACCAGCCGTAGCTGTAGCTGTAGTTGTAGCTGTTGCCGTCGCGAGTTGGATTTTGGTGAATCCACGGAGGCGCCGAATTAAAACCGCGGCAAGTGAGTTGGATTTTGATGGATCCACCGAGGCGCCGACTCAAAACCGCGGCAAACTGCCGAGGCGCCGACTCATGCAGCGGCAAATTTCTCCCTCCTGTGGTTCTATAAAAGTATTTTCAGAAAATTCATAAATAATTGAGAAAAATAAATTAGTAAACTGCTTTAATTTATCTAAAATGCTTTAATTCAACTTATCTTAATTATTTTTCAAAACTTAATTATTTTTCAAATCCTATTTATTCAAAACTTAATTAACCAAATTCACATAACCCATTTAATTAAAACTTAATTAATCAAATCAAATTAACTAAATCTAAATTAACTTTTAATTAACTTAATTAAACCATATTAAACTAAATTAATTTGACATAATTAATTAAACCTGAAATTGAATTAAAATTTTAATCAATCGATTTAATTAAAATTAATCAAATCGAAATCAATCTAATTAACTTAAAATCAATACCTTTATTTGATTAATCTAAATCCTAACTAAATACGAAATACAATTAACTAAATTATTAATTAGTGATTGACAAACAATATGATTAGACAATTTTGATAGGGACAAGTTGCTAGATGATTTACCTTTACATTTAAATCATGCATGCTTGGACTATAATGACAAAAAAACTTTGCTTGAATTTCGGATACATGAAATTTTAAAAATATTTTTAAATTTAAGAAAAGATTTTAAAAATTCTTATTTCTCAATTCTAGAAGTTTTTCACATTTTTTTTAATAAGTTTTCCAAAACTTTCTTTTTTAAAATATTTCGAAAAGGAGGGTTTTTTTTCAAAGATTATCGTTAAAGAAAGCTTTTCAAAAAATGTCTGGCAAAAATTTTGCATGCCTAATATAGGTTAAAATAATTCTGAATTATGCATAGTTTAATTTTTTAAAAACAACCTAAGTTGGTTTTTCCTAAATAATGTTATTTTATATATGTCAAAAATGGAA
>JAGFNQ010005916.1:0-20790 GCA_024364735.1 Boesenbergia rotunda
AACTTCAAACTAGGAAACAAAGGATAACAAACCAGAGTCCAAGTTAATTACACAGAATCCATGAAAGGAATTAAACTTCAAGTTCAGAAATTGTTCAAAAGCCATCATAGTCAATTTACCAGACATGGAATGTGGATTGCATTTTTTTATAACCAGCCTAAGTCAGAGATATAGTTCTAATAATGCAATCAAGCCACCAATGCGAGCAATCGATTGGAAACATAAGTATTAATATGTACTTTGTAGGCATTTAAAACTCAATAAGCAAACTGAACATGAAAGGAGTGCATGCACTCCTGTATATTCTCCATGTGCCAACATTTTCTATACAAGACCTTGTTCACTTATTTACAATACACCAAAAAGAATATATTAAATAGGATATCAGAACTAGTATTGTGTCTTTCCAACCAATAATTCAAATTTTGCATTGCTGGAAAAAATAAGCTTTGTCTACACCTGTAATATTCATAAATGAACACAAATAACAAACATGAACCATTATTATGAAAAGAATTGGCAAGAATAGGATGATCAATATGGGACTTGCAGTTGTCTTTGTCCTAGCTACTTTGCATGAGTCAAATAACCGTCAACAACAAAAAGGATCATGAACAATCTTGATACCTAATGGAGCCTCAAAAGCACCAGGTGGTAAAGGCTTAAACTCAACACCAAGAATTGGTCCATCGCTTCTCACAGGCTGCCCTAGCTTTTTCTCAACGTGTAGAACGATCATTTGCAGTTCTCGTGGCAAATGTGTGCCAAAATCAACCGACATCACCACTGGACCTGTGGCCATCAACGGTTGCATCATCTCGGAGTTCCTACAAGTTGAGGATTCAGTTCCAGCCATGGAGTCAGCAAATGACATTGAGTTGTAACTCAAGCTGGGACTGCAAAAACCATCCGTATTCATGCATCTCTCTTCACCCTCAAATCTGGATCTGTACCTCCGAGGGCCATGTCTGTCCATGTATCTGCGATTGCCGAACCAATATTGGACTTGCTTGTAGTCCAACCCAGTCAACTTGGCCAAGTCTTCCTTCACGGCAGCAGATGGATTCGATGCCGCTGAACAGATCAAAGAGTACGCATAAAAAAAAAACAGAAAAGTCGACTGAAGTAGAAGACAAAGTGAAATCAGATTCTGTGGCTGAAAAAAGAATGATAAGCAAGAGAGCGACCCACCTGCATACGCGTTCTCAAGGATCTGGACCTGAGACGGATTCTTCCGTTGTTTCTTAATCTCCGAAGACAGCAGCCCCTCCTCAAGCATCTTTTCACCATCCACCTCCATCTCGAGCAACAGCTCCCGATTTCACAACAGAGCTTCAAAGGGCGCACGAGCAGAGCGAAAGCCGCGACCTTTCCTTCTGCAAAAGGCGCGCGCTGACATGACGCGCAGCAGCAGCAGCGGCAGCGAGGGGGGCTCGAGCGGAGATCACCTCGTCGGCAGAGGGCACGCGCAACACCATTATCAGCGGATCAGCGGAGACGATAATCGCGAGGAAAGCGAGCAATTAATGCGGCGGAGATCGGAGGGGGGCAAAAGAAGGAAGAGGGGGGGGAGCTCCTCCGCTGACTCGCTGCGCCAGGAGAGAGATTTGGGGGCATTAAATGGGGGAAAAAAGGGGGGTTTTGGATGGAGAAGAAAACCTCAGATCTCCAAAATATATAGTCTGACTTGAGGGAGGAGGAAGAGGGGAATTGGCAAGTGCGGGGTGCGTTTGGCGTTCGGGTTTAGGTTTTGGCTTCTTTGTAGATAGCGACTTGTTGGGTTTCGCAAACTCCATGTAAATTGACTAATTAATTTTGGTACGAAATAAAATAATAATAATAATAATAATAATAATAATAATAATAATAATAATAATAATAAAATTAAATGAAAGTAAGATGGAGTTGTAAATTCTACAATTATTTGTTTTTGACAAAATTCAAAAAAGATTTTTTTTTTAAAAAAAATCATCACTTGAACATTTCGCATTTATTTTTAATTAAAAACATTCACATTATAAATGATAAAATTCACTTGTCTTCGGCGCCCCTATCAATTCGTCCCAGGCTTAATCGGAGGAGATAAATCACGGAGACTATATTAATCCGAATGTCATGACTAACACCTTGTTTGGAAATTTTTTAAGCAAAAGAATTGAATTTAATTCCATCCGAAATTGAATTCAATTCTCATGTTTAGAATGAATTAGTAAATAACAGAATTTAATTGAATTCTTTGATTTGGAATCAATTAGAATTGAATTCAATTGTTATATTTTTTTCATTTTGTCCTTCACCAATAAAATTTATATTTTATACTAACAACTCTAATTTTTTGGGGGAGGTTTGGACACTGATTTTGAATCCATCAATCCAATCACTATATTTTCTATGTAGTAAAATTTTAGGCTGCGTGAAATCATGAGGGTGATTTAGTAATTTGAAATTCTTAGAGAAATTCCTTCACAAATCAGACTTCTTTAGGTCTGATTTGTTTTGAGGGATTTGAAGGAAATTGAATTCCAATTTCTTATCTATTCCTCCCTGAAAATATATACCAAAGGGTAGAATTGAATTCCAATTTCCGAACATCTTATTTGGAAACTCATGGAATTCAATTCCATCAAGGAATTGAATTGAATTGATGGAATTGAATTTCATGATTTGGAAGTAACTTAAGTGAAGGAATTGAATTCTCATGGGAATTGAAATCCTACCAAACTAAGGAATTGAAATCAGACCCAAATAGGTGTGATTTGGTGTGGGAATTGAATTCCAACGAGTGAAAATAATAAAATAACCTCACATAAATATAATGTTTGATTCCTTACCTATCAATAAAAGGTAAAATAGTAAAAGCAATCAAATTCATTTGGTTTTAGACTCATTCCAAACAAAGGAATTGAATCCAATTCCTTTGTTTACCGGCTCATTCCAAACATAAGAATTCAATTCAATTCCCGCTGAAATTCAATTTTTGATAAAATTCAATTCAATTTCATCACTTAAAAACTTTCCAAACGGGGTGGAAGGAATTCAATTCTACTTCTTTCCAAACAAGGTGTAAAGGAAGGGGAAAATAGATACACCGGCTAAAACATTGACGTTATAACATATGAACCATAGCTATCTATTATTCATAACTACTATAATTTGAATGTTATTGATAAGTCTACTATTCATAACTACGTTGTAATACTTACAAAATGATAATTATTATAATATTTTAATAGTTATTGTTCCGGAAGTGAACCTCGAGGATGGTGAATCATCGAAGCGCAGCCTAAGGTGACGATGGGGAGGGAGAATGCTGACACCTGCGAAATTAACATGAGCATAAAGGGGATACATCGGAAGAAGTTCCAGTGGAGCTCCCTCCGATGCTCAAGTCAGAGATCTCTTTAGCAGGGAGCAAACGAGAAAAAGTATTAGAGTTTAGTTTTTATCGTGACCGAGAGTCTTCACCTAGGTGTCGAAGTGCCTTATATACTTGATGTCTCTCCTCCCCACGCCTCCACCTTCCCCCCACATTTAATAGTCCTTCATTGTTTAGCAGTTGTTCACCTTTCAGGAAGGTCGATAACGGTCATCATGACGATTAAGCCCATTATTATCATACGTTATATACAATAACTACCTACTGCATTTCCTATTCTGAAGGAGGAGGATCCGAAGATTTTCCTAGTCTGTTTTCTACTTCTTGAACTACTCTTTAGGCTCCACTCTCCCAAGTTGGTCTCGGGGCTCTGCTTCCCGATCCAGTCTCGGGGACCTTCCCGATCCAGTCTCGGGGACTCTTCTTCCTGATATGGTCTCAGGGACCCTCCCGATTCAGTCTCGGGGACTCTCCTTCCTGATCTGGTCTCGGGGACCTTCCCGATCCAATCTCGGGGATCTTCTTGCCGGGTTAACCTCGGGTTTTCCGACATGGTTAGTCTTGCCATGCAGCTTCCTTGTGCCATATGTCTTGCCACGCAGCTTCCTCGTGCCATGTGTCCTCTCTATATTACTTATCCCTATCATAAGTCCCCCCTTTAAGTCTAATCGAAAGAAGTGGGGCTAACTGATTAGACTTGTGATGTGACGAGGGAGTGAAGTATATGAGGAGTGTACATTACCATTTCTTTTTTCCTTAACAACTTGTCGGGTCCTAGGAATCGAAACATTCGCTCTTTGGCCCGAAGCGGTCACTTGAGTCAGTCTAAGAGCTTATATGAGTTTTGAGGCCCTGTAATGATGATTGTCCATCATCTATTAAGGGCGCATGAGGTATATTAATGACGGGAGACTTTCCTTACGAATGAATTGCTGCCACGTGGCAGGATCCCTTTGACGTCATCTTCCTTTGATGTACTTAGTCGAGTCATACCAATCGGCGACTATAATGAGATGCGATGTATCGAAATTTGTGATTTATTCTCATCCACGCATCGTACATCTATTCCTTCGCATCGTGGTTGCCCCTTCCTTATAAAAGGGGAGGTGGAGGTGACCTTCCGTCTTCTTGCACCGCCGACTATCAGAGCTTGTGTCTTCTATTCCCGCTTGCTAAAGCTTCTTCCTCCCGTCTAAGTCTTACCCGCCTCCCACTTCTTTTTCCATCCCCTCTTCTCTTCTTTAGGACCATGGGCAAAAGCGGAGAGGGAAAGAAAAGGCAGAGCAGGAAGGAAAAAATCGAGGGGAACGGACTTATCGTCCGAAGTGGTATGATACTACTTCATCAAAAGTTAAACCCAATGCTCTGATGGCCACCTGTGAGACCTACGGCATCCCGACGGACTTAGAAGTTAGGGTTCCTAGGCTCGACTAGTATCCCGTGGAACCTCCTTTAGAATTTTATACATTCTTCCTAAGTCAGGTAGAGTTGGGTCTTCATTCTCCAATCCCTCCTTTCTTTATAGTCATCTCTAAATATTTTGACGTTCCCCTTCACCAAATGGCTCCGAACACTTTTGCTCAAATAGGCGGGGAGTTCATTCTATTTAAGCAGTTCGACATACCTTTGTTGGAACCCGGATGACTAGAGGTGGGGGGTGAATATAGCCAATCACTTTGACCTTTGGCACAAATCGAATTTCTGCACTCAAACTTATCAGTAACACAGCGGAAGAAATAATCACAGAGTAAGCAGAAAATAGAAAACGAAAGCAAAGCAGATACACTAACAAGATCGCTAACAAGGAGGGTTTACAAGATTCGGGGATAACTTGCCCCTACTCCTTGGCGTGCCATTAAGGTGGGCGATCCCTTGATCGTCGGCAGATCAAGCCCCGGTTAACACCGGATAGAAGACAACCTCCTTCTCGGTGGAGAAACCTCTCCACAGCGTTTCAATCACAGATATATGTTTAAGCACAATGAAACAACAAGAAGGATCTTATTCAAACACTTAGCAAGGACAAGAACACAGCAAGCTTTCCTGAGCTCCACCCAGCGGCGATCTCACGCAAGAAACCCTTCCTCGTGTCTTCCCGCTGTCGGACTCCAAGCCTCTTGTTCTCTCCTTCAAGCGCTCAAGTAATGGATGATTGCTTCTCAGTTACAGTAGCTTGCTCAAGGCGATGAAAACTTCAGAACGCGCAAGCTAGATGTGGAGAACACACAGGCGCAACAAGAACTTAGTTCGCAAAGACTAGAACTCAACCTCTGCTTCAATGAACCCTTCTTCCACCCTTTTGTTTCTCCACTCAGCACCAGGTGACAGCATCTCCTGCAGCCTTGAGCTGCTTCCCTGCCAACGCCAGCTACCACTGAGCCCTTCCTGGACTTCCTGAGCTTCCCTCAGCCAAGCTCTAGTCAGCAGCTCCGGCCGTTGTAACCTGAGATGGAAAACGGACAAACCTGCTCCAAGGAAAGCCTCCATTGACTTGTCCTTGAGTGTTTGAATCCTCCCCTATCACCTGCAGCTTAATCAGTGTGTTAGAGCAGCATATCAAATAGCATATCATATATCAGATGTTAAGCGCAAAGAATCGGATACGTTCAGACGGGATCAGAGCGTCTGACAGTGCATTTTGAATTAAAGTGATCGGTCACCGGACCGATCAGAGAGCCTCCTGATCGATCACCAGACCGATCAGGCTGGGTCCAGACTGATCAGGCTCCGTCCTGATCGGTCCCCCAACGCTCGATTAGAAATCGCGATTTCTTTGGGACTCTCCTGGATCGATCACCAGACCGATCCCAGGTTGTGGGCCGATCACCAAACCGATCCACCCCTTTATCGGGCGATTTCTGATTTTCGCAGTCCAGACCCCCTGATCGATCACCGGACCGATCAGGAAACCTCCTGATCGGTCACCAGACCGATCAGGAAATCTCCTGATCGGTCACCAGACCGATCAGGCTCCGTCCTGATCGATCATAGTGAGGAACCTGGGATGCTGGATCGTTCTCCAGAACGATCTCCACAGTGATCCTGATCGGTCACCAGACCGATCAAGAGTAGTTCAGCAAGGGAACTCAACCTCACTGTTTGCTCCCTGATCGGTCACCAGACCGATCAGGAGCAAAGCAATGGGTGAAACGCGTACTCCCTGATCGGTCACCAGACCGATCAGTCATCGCTGGATCGGTCACCAGACCGATCCACGAAGGAGCACCGTGCCAACTCCTTAATCGATCACCAGACCGATCCAGGGGCTCCAACCTAGCCCTCCAAGCTATGGTTTCATCCACCTTAGGCCTCCAAGCTAAGGATTTTTCACCTAACCCTCCAAGTTGGGAATTTGCACCTAACCCTCCAAGTTAGGACTTTTCACCTAGCCCTCCAAGCTAGGACTTTTCACCCAACTCTTCCGGATTAGGACTTTTCCAAACCTAGCCCTCCAAGCTAGGACCTGACCCTCCAAGCCAGGACTTTTTCACCTAACTCTCCAAGATGGGAATTTGCACCTAACCCTCCAAGTTAGGACTTTTCACCTAGCCCTCCAAGCTAGGACTTTTCACCCACCTCTTCCGAATTAGGACTTTTCACACACCTAGCCCTCCAAGATAGGATTTTCAACACCTAACCCTCTAGGTTAGAATTTTCCAACACCTAGCCCTCCAAGCTAGGATTTTCCACACCATGCCTGATCCCCGACCAGGACTTAATCATAATCATCATAATCAACCTAAAGACTGCATCAACAATCTCCTCCTTTTTGTTGTTTGACAACCCGATTTTATGTTTAGGGATTCTCAATCAATTTCTCAACTTCCAGAATCATAGGGGAATCAAGATCCTCCTCCTACAATATAATCATCCTAAACTTAACCAACCAACACTCTCCCCCTTTGTCGAACACCGAAAAGAGGTCTAGAAGGGTTGTTAAGTTTAAACCATACTCCCCCTCAACCCTAGGGGTATCCCAAAATAACAAAGGTTTGAGTGAATTTTGATAGGCATATGAATACATATGACAAACAGATATAGAAATGGCAAAATAAGCATATGTATCATATGAGCATGACATCATAAGCATGAAGATAGCTATGTATCAAATATGCAGATAGTACAGCATAGCATCAACAATAAGCATACGCAAGGAAAATAGATATACAAGGCAAATTCAGAAAAGTCACAGCATAAACCATCCAGAGAAATAACAAGATGCAAGACATATGCATCACAGTCAAAATGCGTGTGGCACAAGGCCACAACAGATAAGTCATGGGGCATACAGCCCAAAAGTCACACAACTAAACAGTCAACTACACTGATCACCAGGAGAGGCAATGGACATCCAAACTCAATCGTCAACGGGGGGGTCGTCATCGTGCATGAGATCATCCATCGTGGCATCAGCAGACCCTGGTACAGCACTGCCTGAAGGAGCATCCCCTGGAAATGTATGGCGGCGCCACTCTGCGTACCAAGTCTGCTGCAATGCCTGGACTCCAAAGATAGTAGACTCTACGCCGGTCAATCGGCGATCAAAGGAACGGAAATCCGAGCGGGCCTCCTCTCGATGGAGCTCCCTCAAATGAATATCCTCCTGGAGGATCCGATCCAGCTCGGAGATCTGCCATCATAGATCTGGGTCAGGCTCATAGTCGTACTCAGTGTTAGCAGCAGGAGCCTCATGAGGTGCTGCAGCCTCGGGTGGTGCCTGAAAATGTGGTGCCCCGCCAGGTAGGTCACCGAGTCCTCTCCCATCCTTCCAAACCAAGGCCTCATCGCGCTCACGAATAATAATGCCAGATTTCGCAAAAGCCCGACGACCAAATCGACAATCCTGTTTGACCATGGGCACGGTCCTGCCTTTGGTGACATCTGTAGGATCGGGTTGGACCGGTTAGAGGGGGATGAATAGACGGTAAAAAAAATATGAAAATAGAAGGCACTCGTCTTTAAAAAAAACTTGGTCGCAACTAAGGACGTTGCTTCCAAGGTAGTGGACGCTCAATAAAAATCTCCTTGTGGCGGAGAAGCCTTACAAAAGTAGCACACTAGACTTTTAGAGATTTTACAAGAATGAATAAGAATGAGTGATTGAAAAGATTAAAACTCTAAGCCTATTTATAGTCTAAGAAAATAAATCTGGATTGTTAATTGTTAAGGAATTTTCTCTTGACCGTTGATCCATGGATGTAATCTGAATGGTTGATCTTGGATGAGATTAAACTACATCCATTGGATCTGATTAAAGGATAAAGTTATCCTTTAAGAGATAACTTTATCTTCTGCTCGCAACTGATAAATAACTTTATCATCTGCTCGCAACAACTTTAATCACATCTTTTCTTTATCCCAGTCGGTAAGGCTGGTGATATATGTAGGCGAGGTTGCCGGTTTGAATCTTCACAGCAACAAATAAAATTCTTTTTGTTTCAGGTGCCTGGTTTGACTTGGTCAAACTGACCAGTCTTTTGGTTCATCTTCTGGGTGATTTCCGGCCAACCGGACTTAGGCTCACCCGAACCCGACTCCGGCCTTTCGCCCCTCGAGCGTCCTTCCTCCCGGCTTCTCGTCCCTCGGACACCGTGCACGTCCTTCTCGCTCCACCGGCGTACTCTTCCGCAACTTCCGCGTCCCTCGGATTGTACCGAGCCCGTCGGCTCACTTCCCCGCACAATCCTTCTCGTCCGCTACGTCTTACGCTCGACTTCCTCCGTACCTAAGCTCCTGCACACTTAGCAGAGGGATTAAACATACCAGGACCTAACTTAAATCGGCTGATCACATCAAAATCAATCAGGGGTACTTACAATCTCCCCCTTTTTGATGTGCATCAATTCGAGTTAAATTAGGGTAATCAAAATAAAAAACATACATAATAATGTAAACAGTTTAAGTTAAAAAAAAAACTTAAATTTCGAGTAAATTAAAATTCTACCCCTTAACTTAATACTATTCCTCCCCCTTTGATCACATCAAAAAAATTGGAAAATATAAGTAGGGAAGAAGAAAAATTTTTAAGTGCGATAAAAAATATTCTAAGTGAAAAAAAATCGCATTGCAATAGATTTTTCAAATTTTAAAATGACATATTTTTGCAAAGTTAATTCTATTTTTTTTTTAAATGACTTAAATAAAAATCTATTTTTTTTGATAAAATCCACAGCTGATGAGGAGTTCCAAAAAAAATCGAATCCTGTCAAAATATTTTTCTATCGAATTTTGAAAAAAAATCATATTTTGATAAACAGTTCATAAAAAATCGAAAAATAGAGTTCAATAAACGATTCATAAACATTTATGAAAAAATCTGAATATTTTTGTCAAAGTCGAAGATAAAGATATGAGTTTAGACAAAAATCTTAAGCTTTAAATTGGTTGATCAAGTCCAAAAAATGACAAACCAACACATAAGAGTTCTTAAAGAATAAATTTTAAAAAATTCGAAAAAATACTTCGAAAAATTTGAAAAAAAAATTATAATGAGTCTTTCCCCTAAACTCTTAATTTCAAATTTCGAGAAAAAAAATATTTGAAAAATTTTGAAAGACGTTCCAGTAGATAGACAACATAATTGTGCAAAAAAAATAATGACATAATTTTTGTTAGAGAAACAAAATGCACACATATATAATAACAAAAAAAATTATCAGTTTAATACAAATTTAGGAACCCAAAATAAGTTCTTGTCTACAGGATTAATTAAAAACTTAGGCAGAATATAGCTTTTGGGCACCTTTTTAAATTGGCCCTTATGATTTTTAAAATACCAATTTAAATTATCAGGAAAGCTATTTTTCTTTTGGCGTAAATATGCAATATCAAGCTCTAATTTTTGCACTAAGTTTTTCAAATTATCATTTTCATTTTCCAAAATTTCAGACGAGGATATAAGTGTTAATTTATTTTTTAATTTTAAATTTTCTTTTTCTAATCTACAATTAGATTTGAGCAAAGCTTTAACTCCTGCATATAATTGATCATGAGGAAGAAAACAGACCTCACTTACCGGGTCGCTTTCGAAAAGCGAGGTTCTTTCTTCGTCGTCGGTTTCTTCTGACATCTCTCCCCCTTCATCAGTGCTCCCTTCTTGATGATTTGCCATTAATGCAAGTCTCGCGTATTCTTGACCTTCTGACTCCTCTAACGAGGACTCGTCCCAAGTGGCCTTTAGTTTTGCCTCTGAGGTACTTTCATGCAATTCCAGGAATTTCTCCCAGAGCTCTTTTGCCGAGTTGTAATTCTCGATGCAGTTAACTTCTTGTGCGGGAAGAACGGCTAGTAGATGAAATTCAGCTTTGCCATTTGCTTCAAAGTCTGATTTCTCCTTCTTGGTCCATGACTCTATTTCTTTATCCTTGTCGTTGTTGTCTTTAGGAACTAAAAAACCATTTTTCATTATTATTAGCAATTCAATATCAGTTTTAAAAAATACCTGCATTAGGCGCTTCCACATCGCGAACTCCCCCTCAAACTTCGGCGGGTAGATTACGGCTCCAACCATTTTTCTTGAAATTGCTGCAGTCGGCGATTAGTCCTTCTGTGGTGATCTTGGCTCTGATACCACTTGTAGGATCGGGTTGGACCGGCTAGAGGGGGATGAATAGATGGTAAAAAGAATATGAAAATAGAAGGCACTCGTCTTTAAAAAAAACTTGGTCGCAACTAAGGACGTTGCTTCCAAGGCAGTGGACGCTCAATAAAAATCTCCTTGTGGCGGAGAAGCCTTACAAAAGTAGCACACTAGACTTTTAGAGATTTTACAAGAATGAATAAGAATGAGTGATTGAAAAGATTAAAACTCTAAGCCTATTTATAGTCTAAGAAAATAAATCTGGATTGTTAATTGTTGAGGAATTTTCTCTTGACCGTTGATCCATGGATGTAATCTGGATGGTTGATCTTGGATGAGATTAAACTACATCCATTGGATCTGATTAAAGGATAAAGTTATCCTTTAAGAGATAACTTTATCTTCTGCTCGCAACTGATAAATAACTTTATCATCTGCTCGCAACAACTTTAATCACATCTTTTCTTTATCCCAGTCGGTAAGGCTGGTGATATATGTAGGCGAGGTTGCCGGTTCGAATCTTCACAGCAACAAATAAAATTCTTTTTGTTTCAGGTGCCTGGTTTGACTTGGTCAAACTGACCAGTCTTTTGGTTCATCTTCTGGGTGATTTCCGACCAACCGGAGTTAGGCTCACCCGAACCCGACTCCGGCCTTTCGCCCCTCGAGCGTCCTTCCTCCCGGCTTCTCGTCCCTCGGACACCGCGCACGTCCTTCTCGCTCCACCGGCGTACTCTTCCGCAGCTTCCGCGTCCCTCGGATTGTACCGAGCCCGTCGGCTCACTTCCCCGCACAATCCTTCTCGTCCGCTACGTCTTACACTTGACTTCCTCCGTACCTAAGCTCCTGCACACTTAGCAGAGGGATTAAACATACCAGGACCTAACTTAAATCGGTTGATCACATCAAAATCAATCAGGGGTACTTACAACATCAACACCAACTGACATAAGCCAGTCAGTGATGACATGACCAAATGACATGTAGACCGTGCGACGGCTCGGCTCACGATAGGACAGGATGGACTGGAAGATGCTCTCCATGATATCGAAGCCCATCCGGCGGTGCATGCCGTAGAGCATAAGACAGTGATAGGGTCGAATCTCGGTCAACGGCTTTGAGGTGATGGGCAAGATGCAATTTGTGATTATTTTGAAAAGGATGTAGTCAACTGGAGCAAGTCGTAGGGCTGCAAAAGTAGGAAAATCAGGACCCAACTCATCAAGCCCGGCGGGGCGAGGACGACCAAAGAAATGCTGATAGATGGAGTCGGGAGAAACATCTGAAAAAGGTGCCAATAAAGGATCAGGAAGCTCAGGGTAGATCGAATACAGATTTGGTGATCGTCGAACACCCAAATATTCTGCCAAAATCTCGTAAGAAAAATCAAGGTTCCTCTTGGCGACTCGAGTGGTGAACTCGAAGCCTCCTTGAGGTCCCTGCTGAAGATTGTTATAGAACTCTGAGACTAGGTCGTAGTTGATGGTCCGTTCTAAGGAAAGAAGGAAGCCCAGGTTGTAAAACATGACTATGTCCATGACCTACGGACAATGTTCAGTCAGAAAAGGGATATCAATGGATCGGCAGGATAGTAATTTGAAGATCCTCGACTGTAAGGCCTGTTCACAGGCCGCATTTGGGAATTGGGAGCTAGAAGAAGGCTGTGGCCTTCTGGAAGGGGCAGATGAAGAAGGGGTTTTCCCCCTCGAACTGCCCTCAGCAGCTTCCTTGCCCTTGGAAGATTTTCTAGAGATTTGAATTGGTTATACACATAGTGTGAATCAAAAATTCAAGAGTTGATCATACAAAGAGTAATAATAAGATAGACATTAGATCAAAAGGAGGACAATAATGAGGTGAAAGATAGATTTGATCATATGGTGAAGTATTGAAAGAAAGGTCACGACCAATACAAGAAGGTCACGACACCACACCAAGAACAAACACCAAAACATGATTAGCTTCATATACATATAATCCATGAACAGAGTCATAAAGGAAACTAAATAAAAAACTCACTTTGGTGCCATTGAAGTTAGTTTGAAAGGATCACAAAAACTGGAAGAAGAACTTGCGCAGGAGAAGCCCTCGGCGTAAGACAGAGACGCAGAAAACTTGGAGCAAGTAGAGAACTTGCAGAGAACAAGGAGACGCCCGTAGAGACCTTCGCAAGAACTCGCACGCACGAGAAAGAGGGAGACGCAGGAACACTCTCGCTCAGGATAAAGAGGCGCAAGTGGGAGGTTTCGACGCTAGGGTTCGGCAAGGAGGGGTTTTGGTAGAAGTTAATCGGTTGGTGGATCGGTCCACCAACCAGACTTTAATGCATTTGAACGAATCACCGTTCGATCTGATAGCGCCCAGACCGATCATGATATAGCCTGATCAGACTGACCTGGGCCTGATCGGTCGGGTGACCGATCAAGTGCGCTCCTGATCGATAGGTTGATCGATCAGGACATGAACAGTAGGGTTCGGAGAGAAACTTGTGAGCCCCCTGATCGGTCTGTGGACCGATCACCATATGGTGCCCGATCGGTCCGGGGCTGATCCAGGCTGGCTCAGTAAGGTTGATCAGAATTTCGTAAAGTCATTGATGCCTCTCTGATCGGTCAGTGGACCGATCGTTACAGGATGGAGCCAGATCGGTCTGGGGACCGATCAGCCCTACGCCTGATCGGTCGAGTGACCGATCAGGGTTCCTGAAACTCCTAGATTCGATCAGAAACTTTCAGTTTCAGATTTTCGGAATTTTTCCAACGAGATCTGATGAAGTTTATCGAACTTGGACATGATCTCACGACTAAAATTGATCCCTGAACAAGGATCAAAAGTCCTTATAGGTTCAACAATCACTTTGATCCATCCAAATGGAGTCAAACTCAATCAACAATCATTCAAGCAATTTCAACTAAGTTTGTATCAAATTCAGGTTTCCAATCAAGTTGCCTTGATTGGAATGTCCAAGTATGATCATGGAGCCATATACACATATGTTATGCAATGGTCTTCCCCATACTTGGTCACCGAAGTGATTATTATCTCGTCAACTTAATTTCTCAAGGGATGCATTGACATTTTGAGAAATTTAGTTGATCCTAACATCTCACCTCATATCTAGCAAACAAAAACGTTTTGTTAAACCTTATAGTTTGTGTGAGATGTCCCCAAAGTTACCCAATTGTTTCCCAACAATTTCGAAATAATCATGAAGGGTTTGAATGCATTTTGAAATTCATGAAGCGCGACACATTCCCAACTCCCGTCTTAGGAAACTAAATTCATTTTCGGGGAGTGGTTTAGTGAAAATGTCAGTTAGGTTTGATTTGGACTCTACATGCGAGAGTACAATATCTCCCCTAGCTACATGATCCCTAATGAAGTGGTGACGCACCTCAATGTGTTTGGTCCTAGAATGATGGACTGGATTCTTGGTTAGGTTAATTGTGCTATTGGTATCACATAACACTTGCGCACCCTTGTAACCCAATCCATAGTCCTCTAAAGTATTTATCATCCACAATAATTGCGATACACTCTCTCCCATAGCAATATATTCTGCCTCGGTCGTGGAGAGAGCAGCACAATGTTGCTTCCGACTTGACCAACTAACTAAGGATGATCCTAGGAATTGACAGCCCCCCCTTGTGCTTTTCCGATCCAACTTACATCTAGCGTAGTCAGAATCGGTATAGCCAATTAGATCAAATGATTCGGTACGGGGGTACCAAAGACCGACTCCTATTGTACCTTTAAGATATCTCAAAATTCTCTTAACAGCGATTAAATGAGACTCCTTGGCACAAACTTGATACCTAGCACACATACCTACAGAAATTAAATATCCGATCGACTAGCTGTGAGGTATAGCAAACTACCTATCATGCTTCGATATTGAGTTAAATCAACGGGTTTACCACTCTCATCATTGTCTAATCTTGTGTTTGTAGCCATGGGAGTGGTTACCTCTTTTGGATCACTCATATTGAATTTTCGAAGCATTTCTTGTGTATACTTTGATTGGTGCACATGGATACCATTGCGAGTTTGCTTGATTTCAAGTCCAAGGAAGAAAGTCAACTCTCCCACTAGACTCATTTCAAACTCACTCTCCATGTGTCAAATGAATTCATTTAAATAGCCCTTATTGTTTGAGCCACAAATTATGTCATCGACATATACTTGGGCTACAAAAATATTGTCACCATCTCTTCGTAGAAATAGTGTAGGGTCTATTTGACCTCTAACGAAGCCCTTTTCAATTAAGAACGCCGACAACCGCTCATACCAAGCTCGGGGTGCTTATTTAAGGCCATAAAGTACCTTTTTGAGCTTGAACACGTGGTTTGGAAATTCGGTACTCTCAAACCCCGGTGGTTGTTCGACATAGACCTCTTCTCTTATTAGAACATTTAGAAAGGCTGATTTGACGTCCATTTGATATAATTTGAAGCCACGATGAGCTGCAAAAGCTAGCATCACTCGGATGGACTCTAATCGTGCCATGGGAGCATAAGTCTCATCATAATCAAGGCCTTCAACTTGACTATAGCTATTGGCTACTAAGCGTGCCTTGTTTCTAATGATTTCTCCCTTATGGTTCAATTTATTCTTGAAGACCCATTTGGTTCCAATGATGGTGGTCTTCTTAGGTCTAGGGACTAAGTCCCAAACTTGACTCCTTTCGAATTGACCTAGTTCATCTTTGTTAGTGATATGAGAGAAGTGTCCTAAGGCAATCGCCTTATGATTGTAAACATTTATTTTAATAAATGAAAATTCACTATTTGAGTATACATATTTGTGTATTTGATTGGGATCTTAAACTCATCTACTGAATGTCCGCAATACAATTCACAGCATAAGAGAATTTGTGATGGGATCACAACTAGTGATTATCTCTACATGTGCAATTGTGAAGTATTGAAAATATCCCTAGTCGATGAATTGATAAAAACGGACACTATCAATTCTGTTGAGACTAGCATGAATTATTCTCTAATCAGCTGATTCTCACTGGCTGGTGACATTGGGATGTCCGGAGATAAACATGGATGCTAGTTAAGGGAACTAGTTCATTGGAGTGACTGACTGTAAAACTTCACATGGTAGTCTATACATAGACAGGTCAGTGAAGTTCTTACCACAGCTTAAGTGCGATGTTCCTTTGACTTGCGGTGTTTAAGTCATCTTGGTCATGGAGACTTATACTTTAACATCTTAAGCAAGCATCTCCAAGGAGGTGTGGACCCAGGATGGTTGGGTATAAGCCGAAGTGCCCGAAGATGTTTGAACAGCCTACAAAGGATTCACCACTCCTTGCGAGGAGATGTATACCAAGGCCTATCGTCGGATTGTTACTCAAAGCCTCTGGCCAGAGCATGTCATGTTTAGAGTATGAGTCTCTTAAATACATGAGAGTAATTAGAAATCCAAAGGACGAGAAAGACACTACTTGGGCTGGTGTGACGTAGTCAGCCTAGTGGGGACTGAGACACACAGACCATGTCATGAACCAAGTGGGTATAAGATGGTGAAGGGAATGGGGCACAATTCATTAGAGTTGCTGAAGGATTTCAGAATAACTTCTGTGGTCAACCGTTGATCTTTCGATTAATTGGGGGTCATGATGTACTACTAGGTGCCACTCATGATCGTTCTATAATTGGTTGATTATAGACGGCCAACATAAATCGAAAACCTATTTAGTCACACGCACTACGAGTAATCCGAGGGATTTAAAACGAGTTAAAAATTGGATTTTTCGATCAAGAGAAATAAGTCGAATCTGAGTTAATCAGAGGCGCAACGGAAGCTTAAAATGACTAAGTCTTTTGAAGGCTTATTGGGCGAATTAAATGAGTTTAATTCGCGATGGGATCGGCTCGGTTTGGACGGCCAAAGAGGGTGCCAACCCTCTTTGGTTTGGCCGGCCACAACAAAGGGGAGAAACCAATTAATTTGGTTCAATTAATAAAATAAATCTAGCGCGATTTGTTTTATAAATTATGGATAAATAAATTTGTATAAAGAAATTTATATAAAGAAGTTTATAGAAATTTATTCTTTTTATGGAAATTAAAATGATCCATGGAATGGTTTATTTTAATTTTATAAAATCAATTATGAATTAATTTTTCCATAATAAGAAAATTTATAAATTTCTTGTAAAATTTATTCCATAATAAAAGGAGAGATGTATTTGTTTTATTATAAAGTTAGTTATAATAAAACTTGGCTTAAACGGAATAATTCATAAGAAAATTTATAGGATAATTTCTTATGAAAATTCTATTAATAGGGAGACTTGGCAAGGGAGAGGCAACTATATAAAGGAACCAAAGGCAAGTCTTGAATTTCCTAATTGAGTTATCAAGAGATCTAGTAGTTCTCTCCCTCTCTCTCTTATTCTCTCCCCTTCTCCTCCTCCTAGCCGGCGCCCCTAACTCCTCCTAGGGCCGGCATCCACCTCTCCTAGGGCCGGTGCACCATCATCACACAACCTAGGGTTGGCGTGAGTAACATCCACCAAGGAGGAGCCAAAGAAGAAGAAGAAGAAGAAGCGGATCGCAACTCCTTCCTTCCCGGAATTTAGATTCCGTTTCTTGGTGGTTAGTTTCCTTTCTTCTCTCTTGATCTTCTAGTTGTGCTTTTAGAGAATCTAGTAGTTCTCGTCGGCACAAAACTAGTGACTTTGCGAAGTCATCCCGAAGAGAACTCGGCGTGGACGCGAATAGAGGCGGAGCTTCCAAGGGACGCTACGGTTGGATCTCGTCCCTCACTTCGAGTTACGCGAGGTACTAAGTAAATTAGTTTACTTTTCCGCAAAATTTTAATTTATGATCATGTCCACACATCATAAGGTTGAATGCTAGATACGTGGTTAAAATAATCTGAAAAATTATTTTATGCTAATTCTTCCGCTGCACGTAAAAATTTAAAATTTTACGAACCCGTATCCTTGTCAACATGCACCCGGTCCCAACAATCTTGCATTGCAATAATCCAATCGGGATCATTTAATGCTTCATCAATTTTTCTAGGTTCAATTCTCAGAAATTAGGGCAACTTCATTAGCCTCATTCCGGAAGAATGATCTAGTTCTAACCCCATGATGGATGTCTCCAACAATTTGGTCTTGGGGATGACTAGAGGCTAATCTAGTTTGTCTTGGTGTTGGTGGTGCTTCATGAATGGGCTCACTAGACACATGTTCAGCCTCAGGATCCGACTGATCTATGGATTGTCTAGGCTCACCATCGTCAGATTCATCACCATCAACAACATTTGGACTTTCATTCAAACTTAGTCTCCTAAGTTCGAATTAGACTTCATCTTCTAGTTGACCATTGACTTTTGGAATTTCTTCAAAGACAACATCAGAAGATTCTTCAACTATTCTAGACTTCTTGTTGTAGACTCGATAGGCTTTACTAACTAGGGAGTACCCGACTAGTATCCCTTCATCAGCCTTTGCCGTGAACTTTCCAAGATGATCCTTGGTGTTTAGAATGAACACCTTACAACCAAACACCCGAAGGTGTTTAACCGTAGGTGGTTTTTCAAACCAAAGTTCATAGGGAGTCTTTCCTAAAAACCTATGAATGAGAACTCGGTTTTGCACATAGCAAGCTGTATTTATAGCTTCAGCCCATAAGTAACTCGGGAATGAGTACTCATTAAGCATGCTTCGTGCAGCCTCTTGTAGAACACGGTTCTTCCTTTCTACAACACCATTTTGTTGTGGTGTTCTAGGAGTAGAGAACTCATGTCTATAACCTCTATCTTGACAAAATTCTAAAAACCTTTGATTTTGAAATTCACCTCCATGGTCACTTCTTATTGTCATAATAGTTAATGATTTCTCATTTTCTACCCTTCTACAAAAAGAAATAAAAACATCTAAGGTTTGGTCCTTATATTTTAAAAAGTAAGTCCATGTATATCTAGTGAAGTCATCAATGATCACAAAGCAATATCTACTTCCATTCAATGATATGATAGTACTACAATCAAATAGATCCATGTGAAGTAAATCTAATGCAGTAGAAGTACTTACAACGCTTTTACCTTTATGTGTAGATTTTGTTTGCTTACCCATTTGACATGCATCACAAAGTTTGTCTTTTTCGTACTTGATGCTTGGTAAGCCACGAACCAATCCCTTGTTGGCCAACTTCCGAATGTTCTTCATGTTCACATGTGCTAGCCTCCGGTGCCAAAGGATGGACTCTTCTTCTTTGGACATGAAACACTTAGCAGAAACATTAGTAGCACTTTTAAATGAAACTTGATAGATATTGTCTACTCTTGTTCCTACTAGTACCGTGTCCAAGGTGTCATGTTGTCTAACTAGACATTGACTTGGTTGAAAATCAATTGTGTAACCCGTGTCACACAATTGACTGACACTTAGGAGATTAAATTTCATCCCCTTGACTAAAAGGACATTTGAAATTCTAAGACATTCAGATATTTGAATGTCTCCTATTCCTATGACCTTAAGACTACCATTGTTACCAAATGAAACATTACCTCTACTTTTCTTGTGAAGTGCGGTAAACAATGATCTATCCCCGGTCATGTGTTTGGAGCATCCACTATCAACGAACCAAGTTGATAGATGCTCCCCCTCAATCATAACCTACACAATTTGAAAAATAGAAGTTTTAGGTACCCAAACCTTGGGACCTAAAGCATCAACTAAACAAGACTTAGGCACCCATACCTTGACAACTTTCTTTTGAACCTTGGGTGTCCTAGATTGTCTCATATCAGTCCTAGACATCAAGGACACGAATGAGAGTTGTTTGGGTTGATAACCAATACCGGCCCTATTGTAGACCGCCCTTTGGGCATTCAAGATCATATCTAGGGTTTTAGAGCTAGTTGAGAACTTCTCAAGAATATTCTTGAGTCTCTCAACTTCACTCTTCAATGATTGGTTTTCCTCTACTAGTAACTCATTATGCAAGTCATCTACTTCCTCAACCCTAGAGGATTTCAAGTTTTCAACTTCAAGTTTCAATGATTTAATCTCATCTTCTAACAATTCAACATGCAAGTCATCAATGTTATCATCTCTAGATAATCTCAATTGATCAATTTCTAATTGCAAAGCTTTAACCTTATTTTTTGATTCTTAAGCATACTAGTTAAACATGCAATTGCTCTATAACACTTTTCAAGTTCGGGAGAAGTTACCTCTTCATCATCCGAAGATGATGAAGCCGCGTTTGATGAGTTGGTATATTCGTCACTGCTCTCTTGATCTCCCAATGCCATGAGTGCCACATGCCTTGTGCTCTTCTCCTCCTTCTCTTCATTGGATGCGCTAGAGGATGACTCATCCCAAGTGGCCTTCAAGGTCTTCTTCTTCTTCTTGAATTTTTCTTCTTTCTTTTTGGATTTCTCCTCCTTCTTCTTTAGTTTTGGACATTCATTCTTGAAATGCCCTTTCCTACCACACTCAAAGCAAGATGCATTAGTCTTATCAAGTTTAGCTTCACTAGAGTTACCTCTACTCTTGAAGTGTCAACCCCTTCCCATCATTCTTCTCACAAAGTTCGCCATCTCGGAGGAAGAAGAGCCGCTGCCATCTTCCTCGGAATCGGACTCGGATTCGGAAGAGGATGAAGATGAAGAGACCTCCTTCTCCTTCTTCTTCTCCTTCTTCTTCTTGTTTGACTGGTCCCCTGCTACTAAAGCAATCCCCTTCTCCTTGGGGCCTTTGTTAGCCATTTCATGCAATTTCATCTCACAAAATAAATCATCTAACTTTTCAATGGATAGATTCTTGGAAACTTTGTAGGCATCCACCATGGATGACCACAAA
>JAGFNQ010005917.1:0-46911 GCA_024364735.1 Boesenbergia rotunda
TGTATTCTCTCGATCCAACAGTTTAGGGTTCCCTTGCCTAACCCTGGTTAACTACTGTGACCTATTAGGACTTCCTCACCAAGTGTTCGATTAACTTTTTGACCAACTTGAACTTTCTCTTACCTAGTTCCCAACTAGGACTTCTCTCATGCAAAGTTCCCAACTTGAACTTAACTCAGTTCTCAACTTGGTTTGCCTAACCCTCGAGTCAGGTCTAGTCTTTCGTTAAACTTTCACCTTGCCAACGTGTGATCTTCCCTATCCACTTAGACTTCATCTAGTCCCACTAGGTATGCCTAGTCCCATTAGAACTTTTACCATGTCAGCGTGTGATCTCTCCGATCCACCTGGACTTCACCTAGTTCTACTAGGTATGCCTAGTCCCACTAGGATTTTTTTCCGTGCCAGCGTACAATCTCCCCAATCCACCTGAACTTCACCTAGTCCTACTAGGTGTGCCTAGTTCCGCTAGGACTTTTTCTGTGTCAGTGTGTGACCTTCCCGATCCACTAATACCCTTGGATTTCACCAGTCAAGTCTCCAATCAACTTTGGCCCACTTGACTCACACAATGTTCAAACATCATTGTCAAACATCAGAACTCAAGCTCACCCAAGCCTAGTCAAACTAGAATAATCCTGACCTAACGAAGATTGCACTAATAGTTTGAACAACTAGAATGAGTGAGATATTAGGAAAAGTAAATTGAAAATATCTATAGTTTTCAAGACTATAAGGTTAATTAATTAAATGCAATTACTTACAAGTTTTCAAAATAATACATATTCTGAAAATAAGTGTTACTAGTACTAAATCCTCCAGGCACTTATGTAGAATTTCTTAGAGCTAACAAAGGTAATCAAGAGGTGTTACATTAATGGCGAGGGAGTGTCAAATTTTTTTTTTTAAAAAAATTAGTCTCTGAAAAATCTTGTAAATGTTTTGAAAATTCCTTGAAAAATATTTTAAAAATTCTTAAAATATGTATTTGAAAAATACTTTTGAAAACTTTTGAATATTCTCTTGTTCTTTTGATTTGAATCAACTCCTACGATACATAGGAAGCCTTTCTTATGGTTAATAAGCATTTCCTAAGGAAGTGTCTAGTTCGGGAGACATTCTATTGAAAGACACATTTTGAAATTTTAAAAATTAAATTATTTTGAAAATATTATCTTCAAAAACAGTTAACCCTTTAGCTTATGTTTTTCAAAATCATGCATTTAAAATTGTTTTTCAAAAAAATTCAATGCAAACACTTTTTGAAAATTCCTTTAAAATATCTCTTTGAAAATTTTGAAAAATACTTTGAAAAATATTTTGAAAAGTTTAAACTTAATTGCTCTTTGAATTTGGATCTATCCCTAAATAAACACATAGAATTTTATTCTTCTGGTTAATAAGGATTATAAGGATATGTCAAGTTGAGGGGAGTCTTGATTGAAAGATTGATCATCAATGTTGAAATTTTTTCAAAAAATTAGTTTTGCAAACCTTTAAAAAAAATTTTGACCTGAAAACTCATTTGAAAATCTTGCAAATTGTTTTGAAAAATATTTGAAAAGTTATGTTGCAAAAACTTTGAAATAAATATTTTAATTTCTAGAAAATTTTTTGAAAGGAAATTTAAAAAAAACAAGGGGTATTTTCAAAAGTAAACACATTCCAAAAATATTTTTTGAAAATAATTGTTTTAGCTAAAATTATTCCAAATATTCTGAAAAACAAAAACTCATTGTTGGTGCAAAATCTAATAGACCTTAGGTGATTTGTGTGTCGGGGAGAGTGACCTTAAATTAGAAATTATGTTTTTAAGCTCATTCTTCAAAATATCTTTTGAAAAATATCTCAGAAAATTATTGTTTGAAAATGCCTTAAATTTTCGTCAAAAATTTTAGAAAACATTCATTAAAACTTACTTTAGAATGTTTTGAAAATATTTTTCATCCTTAGATATTTATTTTTGAAAAATATCTTTTGAAAATGACTTATAAATCCTTCTTCAAAACAATTTTTTGAAAAATAACATTTTTTGAAAATGCCTTAGAAATCATATTTTGAAATATATTGAAAATTCTTTTTGGAAAGATATTTTAAATAAATGTCTTAGAAACATTTTTCTTGAAAAAATTGACTTGAAAATGTTTTGAAAATTTCTTTGAAATATCTTGCAACATTATTTTTGAAAATAGCTTAGAAATTTTTTGTCTTGAAAAATTGACTTGAAAATGTTTTGAAAATCTCTTTAAAAATGTTTGGCAAATTATTTTGAAATGCTTAGAAAATCATTTTTAAAAAGTTAACCTTGAAAATGCTTGGAAAATTAATTTTGAAAATGCTTGGAAAATTAATTGAAAATATATCTTGAGATTCTTTTTGAATAAAATATTCTTTATAAGCATTTGAACTTCTTTCTGAAAAAGATCCAACACCAGGCTTGTTCACTATGTTTATCTATAATTTCTAAGTTTGTGACTTTGATTGCTTGATACTTACTTTGGTTATGCATATCTTTTGATGAATGACAATGGGATAAGGGTTAAAGATTAGAAAATGCACAAATCCAAGCCCAAAATTGAACAAATGATTAAAAACAACATCATGATCATTTTCTTTTTAATCATTATGTTATTGTCTTTATCCATTTGTTTCTAACTTTAATTTAAGTTGTAATTACATCAAAAAGGAGAAATTATTGATGCTATTTGTACTAATAGTCAAACTTAGATATGTATGATAAAAAAGTCAAAGTTAGATATGTTGTTTGTCTAACCTTGTTACCAAGTGCACTGGATTAAAAAGGCTTAGAACCTGACACCAGGTTGGCCTAGGTAGGTTAATATTTGGTAGGAAGTCCAGTTGGGTCTACGAGATCTGACAATTAGCTAAAGCCCAAGTAGGTTGATATTTGGCATGAAGTCCAAATGGACCTACGAGACTTGACAACCGACTGAAATCCAGATGTGACATCTAGCAAGAAGACCTGATGGGTCAAGAAGCTAAGTAAGACTTCAAATGGTAGGTAAGGTAAGTCACGGGAGGAGAGAGATCCAGTGAGGATGAGTCTCGGTGGGACCTTAGGTGCGGTCCAGCTTAGAGCATTTTGGATGTCTAAGTTGAGGCGCAAACGAGTCTTGGGAAGACAGGATCTAATTAATAAATAATATCTACTCTATTTTTACAATGTACCAACATTATTTTGCATTATAGATATTTGTATTTTGGACTAACACATTTTACAGGGTTGAAATTAGAAAAATAATATTCTATAAGGAATCGACACGGATGACCAGTCACCAGAGTCCAACCCGCGAGAACGATAACGAAAGGAAATGAGATCTCTCCCTGCGAGATTAACACGAGTGTTAATGGGAACACACCGGAGATTTTCCGACGGAGCCCACTTCGACGCTCAAGTCAGTACTCGAGTATATTACAGGAAAAGAACTATAGAGGAGTTGTGAGTAAGATGAGCGTAATCCCTTTATCTGGGGGGTTGGAATGCCTTATATACCTGTAGGCTTGGTCACATGTATCTTTACGTTTTTCTCCACGTTCCGTGCTTGTCGGTTAATGGATAGCTCTTAGGTAACGGCTCTCACGATTATCGAGCCTTAATTGTCACATATAAAGGACAATAATTATCCGCCACCTTTCCTGAACAAGAAAGGGTAATGGCTATTGGAGTCGGGCTATCGGATTTATGACTTTTTGAGCTCCGCTTTCCCAGGGGGTCTCGGGATATTTCCTCTCCCGGAAGGGCTTTAGGAGCCTATCTTCCCGAGGAGGTTTCGGGCGCATACCCTCCCGAGTTGATCTCGGGGCTCTGCCCTCTCGAGGTGGTCTCGAGAATCTGTCTTCCCGAAGTGGTCTCAGGAGTCTGACTTCCCGAGGAGGTCTAGGGTGTCTAGAAGAGTTGTTCAGACTCGGTTGACCTTGACACATAGCTTCTTCGTTCCACGTGTCAATCATGGGATGTTCAATCCCATCATAAGTCCCTCCCTTCAAGTCTAATCAAATGAAGTGTGGCTGACTAATTAGACTAGTGGTGTAACGAAGAAGAGCTATATCGTGGTGGGTCCATATATCCATTACTATTTTATTGGCGGCTTGTCGAGTCTGAGGAATCGAAACATTCGTCCCTGGGTCCGAGGCAATCCCTTTGAATTAGTCTTCCAAACAAATTTTTGCGAACTTCGAGGCACAACAATGATAGCTGTCTATCATCCATTAAAAGCACATGGGGTCTCTTAATGGCGACAAAACCTCTTCGCGAATGCGCCTTTGCCACGTGCGCAAACTTCTCTCTTCGCGATCTCCTGCTGATATGCACTGCAGGCCCATATCAAACGGCTGCCTTGGCAGTGGTGGCGCCTCGAGATGGCTGTCCATCATCGTCCACATGCCTTGCCCCCATTGTATGCACGCATTCGGCTTCTTCCCTAGAAAAAGGGGAGGCAAGAGCGTCCGTCCACCTTCTGGCATCGTCGATTAGCAGCGTTTGCAGACATCGTTCTCGTATTCTTCCTCTAAGGACTCTTTTCCATGTGTAAGTCTTTTTCTTGGTTCTCATCTTCTTCCTTAGGAACCATGGGTAAGGAGAGCAAGAAGGACTAGGGTATAAAGCAGACCTCGAAAAAGAGATACCACCCAGAGTGGTATGAGTCCACGTCTTCTAGGGTGAGGCCGGAAACCCTATGAGCGGCCTGTGAGGCCTACGACATTCCGGCCGAGATGGCGGTAGAAGTCCCTAGGGTGGACCAATCACTCGTAGAACCTCCCTTACCTTCTTCCTAGGGCAGGTAGAGTTAGGGCTTCGTTTCCCTCTCCCCCCTTTCTTTATGAGTGTCTCCTCCTACTTTGACATTCCTCTCCACCAGATAGCTCCCAATGCCTTTGCCCAAATGGGCAAGGCATTTATCATCTTCAAGCTTTTTAACATTCCTCTAACCTCCTATTTCTTCTATTTTTTCTTTGTTCTGACTGGCTCGCAAGGGGCATTTAGCTTTACGGTGCACCCCAGTCATAGGTTCTTAGGAGGGTTCCCTTCTTCCCACAAGGGATGGAAAGGGTGATTCTTCTTCATTCGACTGCCCCAACGTTCCTTCAACCCCAGCTGCTAGAGGGAAAACCTGCCTTCTCCTCCGGAACTAGGGGACTTCCAACAGGACCCAACCTACCAGCGAGCTAGGAGCCTTCTATCCGGCATGGAGTTTAGCAGCCCGAGTTTGGTGCATAGTGACGAACTCATGTACTGAGCAGGCCTCAGCCCTAAAATCACCAGCATCAGTCGGTAAGTTTATCTTTTTATCAATATCTGTTATTTCTAATTGATGTTCCATTACTTGTTTATTACAGAGGACATCATGTTATCGAGGGTGATGAATCGGATCATCAAGTGGGATGAAGCCAACAAGGAGGCCTTTGACCCTCCTCCAACCCTTCTCACCTCACCAACTGACTCGACCGAGGCTTTGGAGGAGGCTACTGAATCGTTCGGCGAGCACGCAATGCCGGAGCAAACAGAGGCACCAGCTGTGCTCGAGCCGGCTACCGACCAAGGGACCCTGGAGCTGCCTGTCTCCCAGGAGGTCGATGTCGCCCGTGAGGCCGACCTGCCTCTCGTCATTGTCAAGACGAGAGCAAATAAGGAGAAGCCGACACCTCCAGCTGACACTTAGCTGCCTAAATCCTCAGGGCGGCCAAAGAGGAAACACCCACCAAAGT
Source organism: Boesenbergia rotunda (assembly GCA_024364735.1). Classification (NCBI taxonomy): domain Eukaryota; kingdom Viridiplantae; phylum Streptophyta; class Magnoliopsida; order Zingiberales; family Zingiberaceae; genus Boesenbergia; species Boesenbergia rotunda. Next base: position 5,728 of record JAGFNQ010005917.1, read on the forward strand.
GGAAAAGGATGCGTCGTTTCGACCGCAGCAAGCTCCCCTCTATCCCAAAGGAGGGCATCCCCATATCCGATGATGAGGACACTATCCCCCTGTCTCGGCATTTCAAGTCGACGGACACTCCAGAGATAGGAGGTCAGACCACCAGCACATCCCCGGTCGACTCTTCCGAGGCTTCTAAAGGCAAGCGAGTAGTGCCTACTAAACCTCGCATGAAGCTTGACCGCCTACGCAAGAAGCTTCAAGCGTCCTTAGAGGCGGCTTCGCAATCCTTCCCCCCGGTGCAGTTCAGGGAATGCCCTGCAGAGGGTTGTTCTTCCGAGGGGGCCTCTAGCTCCCACGAGGACATCTCCGACCCTTCAACTGTACCTCTTGGAGCGCCTACCATCCAACTTCTCCCTCAGCCCAGAGACTCCTCTCCCTCAGTGAGCCGAGGCGACGCCCTGAGGAGCCACGGAGTCTTGGGAGGGGATGCCGTGTGCATTTTCGCCGGGCCCCTAACCAACCTCCATGAGTCCCTCTTGAAGGTAAGGGCTCCCATTTTCTTAGGTTACTTTACTTCATATTTTCTAACTTCTATATGCTGTGACAGGCTGCTCAAGACTGCCTCACTACCGACCGCCATTTATATTCCTGGCGAGAGGTTGAGTCCCTGACCCGCAGGGCACTAAAGGCGGAGACCGTGGCCAACCATGCCCATCGAGCAAGGCTCCTACAAGCAGAGGTCAGCAGAGCTCTCCGGGTGAAAGTGGAGCATCAGTTGGAGACTCTGCTGGCCTTAGAGTTGACCCTACACGGTTCTCATCATAGGGAGCGATTGATGTCCGAGAGGGCAGTGACCCTCTCGAATGACTTGTACACCCTGACCAAGGAGCGGGATCAGCTTCAGGCCAGGGAGAAGAAGCTGTTTGGGGACATCCATCTTCTGGAGTTGTCCACAACATCACTGAATGGTCGGATACAGAAGCAAGCTAACCTACTGGCCCAGAAAGAAAATATGGTGAAGGCTGTGGTTGCTCACATGATTGACCTCTAGGAGGATGTTGCCCGGGCCCGGTCAGAAGCTTTGGCCATCTCAGAGAGGCTCAAGGAGTCCTTGGAAAACAAAGACAAAATGTCCTCTGAGGTGCACTACAAGAATTTTTGGATTCAACAACACCCAATAGACAACGGTTTTTTGAAAAACCATTGTCTTTTTTTATTTAACAACGGTTTTTTCCAAAACTGTTGTTGTTGAAAATTTTTTTGCGGAAAAAGACAACGGTTGTTAAAAAACCGTTGTCTTATGTTTGTCAAAGACAACGGTTTTTTAAAAACTGATGTATATTGGGTTGGTTACGACAACAATTTTTAAATAACCGTTGTCTATTGGTATTGCTTACGTGGTAATACACAACAACGAATGAGCGCGAAAACGAAAACGCGAAAATGAAAATGCCCTCTTTAGTTGTTCTCTTCAGTCGCCGCGCGACCTCCCCTTAGTTCATTCTCTGCATTCGCCGCAGTCGCCGAACCCTAACACACCTCAACCATCTTTTCCTTCTTCTCGTTCTTCTTCTCCTTCCTCTTCGCCGCGAGCGACAACGCCGAACCCTAACACACCTCAAACTTCCTTGCTATCTTTTCCTTCTTCTCGTTCTTCTTCTTCTTCCTCTTCGCCGCACACAAACAAGACACCTCAAACTTCTCCTCGCGCGAACGAGGACGGCGTGCCCATGGCCGCGCTGGTGTTGATGAACTAGGATAAGGTCCTGATGGAGAGCTGGTACGAGATCCACATCAAAGCAGAAGTTTGTCTTTTTTTGAATAACTTTTTGGATTTATATAACTATTTGTTTTTCTACTGAAAGTAAAATTGTTTTGATATTCTTAATTTTCGAGTTTGGAATTGTGGGGGTTTGAGATTTGTGAGTAAGGCGATGCAATCGGCAATGGCAGGTGAGGGTGTGCGGGAGCACGGCCTATGTGGCGCAGACGTCATGGATCCAGAACGGCACCATCCAAGACAACATCCTGTTCGGAGCGCCGATGGCCGGGAAGAGGTACGAGGAGGTCATCCGTGTCTGCTGCCTCCAGAAGGACCTCGAGATGATGGGGTTCCGCGACCAGACCGAGATCGGCGAACGCGGCATCAACCTCAGCGGCGGCCAGAAGCAGTGCATCCAGCTCGCCCGAGCTATTTACCAGGACACCGACGTCTACCTCCTCGACGATGTCTTCAGCGCCGTCGATGCACAAACCGGCTCAGAGATCTTCAAGGTGCCTCCTTTCTTCCTCATCGATTCATCATGTCACTTGCGTCGGCTCACAAGGTGTTTGCTGTTTTGCCGCCTAAATGGTGGGGCTGTTGCAGGAATGTGTCAGGGGCGTCCTCAAATCCAACACTATTGTGCTCGTGACCCACCAAGTGGATTTCTTGCATAACGTTGATATTATTCTAGTACTTTTTTTTAATCGAATCTGCTCCTTTCTGCAGAATGTCCAGTGGGCATCTTGATGATTCCTTTTGTTTTCTCAGCCATAATACTACTAAAATCCTGATTTCATTCTTAGTTCTCTCTGACTAAACTGACAGTAAGTGTGATTCACAGGCTCTGTTCTACATAGATGATAAATTTGATAGGACAGTAGATGGCTGGGAACTCATGACTTATGCTTTGGTAGCATATTAACATTTGATTAGGTGATCTCTTTTCTAAAAAGTTAGCTGTTAAGGAAGATTTTTAATCATAATTTTTTAATGCAACAATTTCTGCTTCAGAATGTGACAATGTTGTTCATGTCTATCTTTTCCTATATATAACAGGTGAACTACTGTTACCTTTTAAAAAAATTAATCTTTGAAGTGTAAATTCACATTGATATGCTTATGAGGCATGAAAATTGTATGTGGAGTGCTATCACTGTTGTAGAATATTTTTCATGGTAGGAGCATTATTTTCACGGAACACTTTTTTTCTGGAAAGTTGCTAACTTATTCAGGAAAATCTTCATTATTTCTGTGTTCAGTAATGTGGAGTTGGTTATCCTCACAGTGAAGTTAGTGTAAATAAAGACATTGATGATTATTAAAAAAATATTAATAGTTTGGGTATCTCAAATTATTTACAATCTAGCAGGTGAATAAGCACTGTTTAATTATGCTACTATGTCATTTGCTAATAGCAATTTTTTTGGTTTATGAAAAAGAGCTAGCACTGACTGCATTATGGAATTCCATTTCAAATCAAAATGATTGGCAAATTGAGTGCAATCTATTATATTGTGCAACTCTACTATTATATTTTGTTATCATTTGTATCACTTGTACTTTTTCCTATATGCCTGAAGTTTTTCAAGGATGACAGTAAAATCTGCATTTTTAGGATCTTCCCATTTGAGATGATAAACACAACCTGAATACCCAACTTAAACACATAAAACATATGGGTATCTGCAGAATCCTACAATTTTAAGAAAACTTGAATCTGATTGAAAACCCGATTACCGAGTATTATTGGGTACTTTCAATTCAATTTAAATTGGTTGGCTACCTTGGATACCCAACTATCAGCTTCCCAAATGCTCATCGACATCCTATTTTCTTGTAGCTATATCTGTTTTTTCACATTAGTTGTCTTTGAGTCTCTTCTTCTTTCCATTTTTTTTTATCTTCAATTGAGATGCAATTAATTTGTTTAGTAAGTTTCCATTGATTTGAGTTGCAGAGAATGGCTTCTGATTTCCTTTATAACTATATCTTCCTTGCGGTTGGAAGAGTTGGTTCAAGTACCGATTTGGTTGTTCAAAGAGTGGAATTTGTACTTGATTCGGACAAAAGAAGCTACCTAATGGATCTTCTTCATGCCCAAAGAGATACCGGTGCCCATGGAAAAGTAAGACTCGACATTTCAATTTAATTTTTTTTATTCTGCTTAAATTGTTGAATTGCTATAAACTTTTCTGTCATTGCTACTAGTTGTGACTATATTTACCAACTAACATTTTCCATTCTGCAGCATGCTCTAACATTGGTTTTTGTGGAGACAAAAAGAGGAGCTGATTCATTAGAACACTAGTTGTGTGGGAATGGATTTCTAGCAACCACAATTCATGGAGATAGAACTCAGCAGGTAGTTAAATCCACCTATTGAATAATTTAGTATTGTTTTGAAATAGATAATCTTTTGCTGATTTCTTCTTTTCCTGCAATTTTTAAAATCAATTCTTGTTTTTTTTTGTGTGTGAAGAGTTCATTGATACAAGTAAAATACAAATTATGTAAATTGTATTAGATGAAATGAATCCAATGAAGTTCCTTAGAATTTTATTTGTCATATAAACATGATGGTTAATGATTGTGTTTTGTTAAGATGGATATGGAAGAATCCAAAGCACAAGTCACTCTCCTGCTCTATTCAAATGGTTAAAAGAGGTAATAATAAAGTTATTACAAGCTTTGTGCACGATAGTTATTCAATTAAATACTAAGATCTTGCTTATACTTTTTGACACTTGTTGGATTTTTCATTCGTGGGTTTAGCTTCATATCACATATATAATATCTATTTACTTTATTATTTAACCGCATGCAATTGCTTAATATATAAATATTTTATCACTTGTTTTCGTAGGTAAACTCATCTTTCTGATCTAAAGGCGCACCCTGTGAAGCAGAAGATCAATGTGCAGCTCTTTGCAAAATTGACAAAGTAAAATGATGCATTATAACATATTCCATTTTGTTTTTTTAACTTTAATATCCTAAACATATTTGTTTCTTATTAATCTCTAGGTGTATGCGGTTGCCTCAGAAGACATGGATTCTTTAACTTTTGGGGCGCCGAGGTTTCTCCGTCACTTAATGGATCCTAGTTCCAAAAAAATCCCTGTGATGGAATTTGAAGTTTCAAAGGTATATTTATTTTGCTTACTGTATTTATCTCATCCTTACTTTCAGGTTCTTGAAGAACTAGAACTCACTATGGATCAGTTCATTGATTTGTGCATTTTCTCTGAATGTGATTATTGTGATAGCATTAAAGGTGAACTCGCTTATCAGATATTGCACACTCAACAAGTTTAACATACAAGTCTAGCATTAAAGGTGAATAGGGTTGAGTGTTCACTCTTAGCGTCAACTGTTTGGGTGTCATTATCCAAGTTTCTATAGTCAACACAGATTTGGACAGTTATTTCATGCTGTGTATTTCTTGTTAATGTTTGATCACTGAAGTGTGGCCTTATAAAATTTGGTAAAATTATAGATATCAAATTCCTGAAGAGTGGCCTTATCAAGAAGCTCATAACTTAAGTTAGTTATCTTTTCTCATCTTTGATACTTGACATCTGATACACTTACACATAAAGTTTGGTGCTTTAAACATTATTATCATCTTCAGCTTCTTAAGCAGTTGGGTTCGTTTATAGTAGTTGAAAGAGATGGTTCAGTTATTGCATGTGCTGCCCTTATCCCCTTTTTGAAGATAACTTTGGAGAATACCACATGCTAAAAAATAGGCATCATACCACATGCTAAAAAATAGGCATCATGTTTACACTTGGATTTTCCCATACCATGAGTGCACTGCTCATTCACTGAAATTTTGGAGAATTTACACATGTACTCTTTACCATTCTGCTATTTTGCTGAAGCTTCGAACCAGCAAATTTGGTTTGCTTTCACAAATTTTTTTATTGCTCAAACTGAAAGTCATCTTCTATCTTTTTATCATATCCTTTTGTTAGACTAAGTCATGGGTAACTTTGTATCATAATTATCTTCTAGAATCTTTTGGTCTACTATTTTTAGTTGTGCATGAATGCTGATTTTATATTTCTATTTGTTGTGACAATTCATATCCAAGGAAAGGAATCAACTTATGGTGCAAAGCTAAGGGGCGCGACTGTCTTCATCTGGTTGACTGCACTTGGATGAAGCTACTTGGGTGCGGCTGTCTTCATCTATTTGTTTATCTCAGTTTCTGGTTCTTGATGTATATGATATTTTGATGATGTTATCTCAGTTTGGACTAATACTGAGGATATCTTGATGTATGATATTTGCACAGTATGATGTATGATATTTGATGATATTTTGATGTATGATAGTTTGAAGTGTGTTTGCTCAATATTGTTTAATTATTTAAATAATTTATTTTTTAAATGGTATTTGTTGTAAATTGTTGGCTGTCTCAACCAAAAGACAATGATTTTTATTTATTGTTAAATTATTGCTTAAATCACACAAAAACAACGGTTTAATACTATTGTAAACCTGTTGTTGATCACATTAAAAGATAACGGTGAAAATCCATTGCTATTCTATTGTTATTGAGTATAAACGACAACGATTTGTAACTATTGATGTAGACCACCCATTTTAACAACATGGCCTTTAACAATAGTATTTTTCGCCTACGACAACGGTGAACGCCCGTGGTTATAAAGCATTTTTCTACTAGTGGTGACTCAACTAAGAATTGCCAAGGAGGAAGCCGAGGCCGAACTTCAGAACCTCAAGGCTGAAGAGGCGTCCCGGCCAAGAGAGATTGAGGCAGAGTTCAAGGCTCGATTCCTAGAGTCTGATGAGTTTGGCAATATCCTATCAGCACAGGTCCTGAAGCGCCTAAAGCAGGGCTTCAACGGTGCCATCAACCAACTACAGAAGGCCCAACTACTACAGCCGGACGCCGACCTCAGTTTTATGAGTGTCAGTCGAGTTTAGGAGGAGCTCCCTCCTGAAGATAAGGAGCTGTAGGAGCTTTTCCTAGACTCATGCTATATATTTGTTTTCCTTTATTCCCTGAATTTATAATGTACTCATCTGCTTGGAATGAAAGGAATTTTGCATGTTTTTGTCTTATTCTTCTTGTAGATAATTTTCTCTGGAATGTTCATCTATCTTCCCACCTTTCTTTTTATCCTGTGAGTAAGAGAGGACATATTCGTGCCTGAATAACTTGCATCCAGCTTCTGAGCTGGCTTTCCCATACTTCGCATGAAGGGCTTATATGCTGTAACCATAAGGAGTCACCTTCTACCCCCACGATCATAGGAGAGACCAAGACCATAAAGGACAGCTAGAACAAAGGAGCAGTATCCTTTACTCAGCTTAATGATTGTACCCTTTGGGCTAGGCATTCCTTTGTCTCCACTGTCTGGTGGTGCTCCTCTGTATTTGGTCACCAAGATGTGAGTTTACCTCTCCCTCTGTATTTCGACAACCCCTCCTTAGGTTTGTGGTCCTAGGTGGTGGCGGTATCTCAGCCCGTGGACATGCCTTCACAGCTCCATGACCAATCCTCCTCACCTCGGGCATCCACAGCACCACGAGGTATCAGGGTTTAAGCATCTCCTGGTCGAGCATCCACAGTACCACGAGGTATCAAGGTTTAAGCAGCTCCTGGTCGGGCATCCGCAGCACCACGACCAGGCCTACTCACCTTGGGCATCTACAGCACCATGAGGTAGTAGGGTTTAAGCAGCTCCTGGTCGGGCATCCGCAGCACCACGACCAGGCCTACTCACCTCGGGCATCTGCAGCACCGCGAGGTAGTAAGGTTTAAGAAGCTCCTGGTCGAGCATCCGCAGCACCACGACCAGACCTACTCACCTCAGGCATCCGCAGCACCGCGAGGTAATAGGGTTTAAGCAGCTCCTGGTCGGACATCCGCAACACCACGACCAGGCCTACTCCCCTCGAGCATCCGCAGCACCGTGAGACAGTAGGGTTTAAGCATCTCCTGGTCGGGCATCCGCAACACCACTACCAGGCCTATTCACCTCGGGCATCCGCAGCACCGTGAAGTAGTAGGGTTTTAGCAGACAAGTACTCGGGGTCCTTTAAGTAACATTTCATTTGCTTCTTTGTTTACTAAAATTGCAAGGCAGTGCCAACAAGAATACAAGTTCATTTGGACAACTCAAAGTCTCACTGAGTATGATAGGGTCGGAGGTGATTGGCATGCCATGGTCTCTCTAGCCTCTTGCCTTTGTCATCCTCCAGATAGTAACTACATCCTGTAAACTTTCTGGTGACGATGTAGGGTCCACCCCATTACGGTTCTCACTTCCCGGGATCACTGACGGGCTTGATCCTCTTCCAGACTTTATCTCCGATTTCAAAACTACGAGCAATCATGTGGCGGTTGTATGCTTGTTGCATACGCTGCCTGTAGGCTAGTAGCCGAGCGGTTGCTTTGTCTTGCACCTTTGCGACCAGGTCCATGTCGATCAGCCGTTCTTAATCATTGTTCTCTTTATTATAGTGTTTCCGTCGGACGGACTCCTCGCCTACTTCCACCGGGATCACGGCCTCCGCTACATACACCAGCTGAAAAGGATTCTGACATGTTCCTTCTCGTGGAGTGGTATGGAAGCACTATAAAACATTAGGAAGCTCTTCGACCTATCTACCTTCGACGTGCTCTAGTTTTATCTTGAGTCCTCTGAGGATTTCCCAGTTAATGACCTCGTCTTGACCATTGCCTTGAGGGTATGCGACTGACGTGAAGGCTTGGTGAATACCAAGCCCCTCGCACCATTCTTTGAGCTTGCGCCCGACAAATTACCTTCCATTATTCGACACCAGCTTGTGAGGGATGTCGTATCTGCAGATAATATCCTTCCATAGGTTCTTCATCACCGCTGCCTTCGTGATGTGGGCCAGAGGTTCAGCTTCCACCCATTTAGAAAAATAGTCCACGAGAACTAGCAGGAACTTCTTTTGATGAGGTCCGATAGAAAATGGACCCACAATATCCATTCCCCACTGATCGAATGGGCAAGACACTGTGGAGACTCGCAGAGGCTCGGTCGGTCGATGAGTAACATGCTGATGTCTCTGGCAGGTCTCGCATCCGGCCATAAACTTGAGAGTGTCAGCCTGCAGAGTGGGCCAAAAGTACCCTGCCAGGATATTCTTCCTAGACAGAGATCTTCCCCCAATGTGACTTCCGTAAATGCCTTCATGCACTTCTCGCATCACATAGTCGGCTTCCTCTGGCTCGACACATTTGAGGAGCGGTCGGGCAAAGGCTCTTGTATAGTTGATCACCGACTAATGTGAATCTGGAAGTCCAACGACAGAATAATCAGACTCCTTGATCCTTGGTCGGCATGTTCCCACTGCGTAGGAACTCCACATATGGATCTCTCCAATCGGTTACGGTATTGCCTTCAACATCCTTTCCAATCTAAGCTACAGTCTCTTCAAGGATACTAGGCTCATCCAACTGCTAGGTTGAGATGGAGCTAGCCAACTTGGCTAGTTCATCCGCCTTGACATTGTTTGCCCGGGATATCTTTTGTAGAGTAACCTCTGTGAAAGAGAATTTTAGCTGCTCACAAAGAGCCATATACCTCTGTAAGCGCTCGCACTTTATTTCAAAGTCGCCCTTTATTTGCTGTGCCACAAGTTGAGAGTCCGAATGTACAACGACCCGAGCAGCTCCCACATGCTTGGCTGCTTGTAGCCCGGCTAGGATCGCCTCGTATTCAGGTTCATTGTTGGTGGCTTTGAAGTGGAGTCGAATAGATAAATGCAATGGATCCCTCCTGGGGGAAACCATTAGCACTCTGACTCCGCTGTGCCGGCTATAGGAAGACCCATTGACATAAATCTTCCAGACTCCTTCAGCTTCGGGCTCAGGGACATATTCGAGCATGAAATCTAAAAGGGTCTGTGCCTTGATGGTGGTACAAGGCTGGTATTCAATCCCGTACTCTCTCATCTCTATCGTCCATTTTATTAGCCGACCCGAGGCTTCCGATTGGTGAGAACTTGTCCCAACAGGCTGTTGGTGAGAACCACAACTGGGTGTGCTAAGAAATATGGCCTGAGCCTCTGGGCCATTAAGACCAAAGCGTAGGCCAACTTCTCCATCATGGTGCAGCGTGTCTCTGCATCCTTCAAGAGGTGTCCGAAGAAGTAGATCGGGTACTGCACAGTGCCTTCTTCTCGGATAAGTGCAGAGCCCACCGCTTGCTCAGCCACGGACAGGTAGATGAACAATGTCTCCCCTTCCACTGGCTTGTAAAGGACGGGGAGTTCGACCAGGTAAGCTTTCAAATAAGCAAATGCTTTCTCACACTGGTCATCTCAGTCAAACTTGACCGTCCTTCTCAGGATCTTGAAGAAGGGCAAAGTCTTGTCAGTGGACTTGGAGATGAACCTGGATAAAGTCGTAATCCTGCCATTCAGCCTCTGTACCTCCTTAAAGTTGTGAGGAGAGGGCATATCAAGGATAACCTTCACCTTATCTGAATTGGCTTCGATCCCCCTCTCTGTCACCATGTACCCCAAGAACCGGCCACTCTTCACTCCGAACAGACACTTAGCCGGGTTCAATTTTAGCCGGTTGGCCCTCAGGGTGGCAAAGGTCTCTTCCAAGTCGGTTATCATATCCTTCCTCTTGTCTGTCTTGACCAAGATGTCATCAACATAGACTTCAATGTTCCTTCTGATCTGATGCCTGAAGATCTTGTCCATCATACGCTGATAGGTTGCCCCAGCATTGTGCAACCCAAAAGGCATGACGTCATACCAATATATTGTAGGACCGGTGCCGTCGATAGAGGGGGGGTGAATATCGATCGTAAATCTTTCGTTAAATACTTCGTACGACTTTTGTTCGTTCTAGACTTAGAGCGTTAGTGCAGTGGAAAATAGAAAAATAAAGAACAGAACAAAACACAGATTACTCGCGGGATTTATTTACTTGGTTCCTGACCCCCCTGGGTCAGTACGTCCAAGGCCTATGTACTCGGCGTGAGTCCACTATTAGTCTCCTTTCTGGAATTTCCGGAGGTGGAGAAAACCCATCTTACAGTGTAGAAATACAAGCACAAGTACAGAAAATTAAGTACGGAAATTTAAATGCAAACCGAACAAAACAAAAGTTGACGCTCGGCCGATCTGGACCTCCGAAGTGCCGCGCACTTCCTCCTGGAGCCTCCCGGTCATAGAGCCTCGTCTTTAGCGCGTTGTCGTCAGTCAGAATGATTAGAATAGCTTGTAGCAGTTGTGTTAGAAGCAGAGGGGTCGAAGCCCCTTTTATAGCACTCTTGGGGGCGCCCTGGACGTCGGGGGCGCCCGATAAACCCGGTCAAACCTTATCCCCGCGTCGAACTCTCCGCAGCTAATAAAACCTTTGACCAAGGCATCCCGGACCTCCCGGGCACCCACATGAGGGCTTATCTATGTTTCAGGCTCGAAACTGCAAATACAGCTTTGAACCCGGGCGCCCCGGACGCTCCGGGTGCCCCGGACGCTCCGGGTGCCCCGCTTGACACCTGTTCTGCCTGCTTCACTTAACTGCACTTTTCTTCTTTGTTTTGGGCGCCCCCACTGATGGGGGCACCCTGGATGCATGGGGGCACCCCCACTGATGGGGGCGCCCTGCTTCAGGGCTTCTAGCAGCTTGCTTTATATTCCAATCTTGGTACCTGTAAGATACATAAATACAAAGCACATATACATATAACATTAGCCTTAAGGACTTGGTTCGGACTTCGGATCTCCACGAAACCCTAGGTCGAACCGGCACAAGTTCCCATCCCCGAGAACTTGCCCTTCACCTACTCCTTTCAGGAGACGGTTGCCACCCAGCCCTTCGGGTGGACTCTTGCTTAGCTTTCGATACTTTCGGATCTCGAGACGCCCAAACTCTGACCCGTCTCTACCCCTGTCCTTAGTCATCGCTCAGCTAAGTTGCTCAGTCCCTTGGACCAAGACTTCATTCCCTAGCAGTCCTTCGCCAGGTGCCTAGTAGCCCTTCGCTAGGTCTTCTATGCCTAGCAGCCCTTCGCTAGGTGCCTAGCAGCCCTTCGCTAGGTGCCTAGCAGCCCTTCACTAGGTCTTCTATGCCTAGCAGCCCTTCGCTAGGTGCCTAGCAGCCCTTTGTTAGGTCTTTTATGCCTAGCAGCCCTTCGCTAGGTGTCTAGCAGCCCTTCGCTAGGTCTTAGGATTTCGATGCCTAGCAGCCCTTCGCTAGGTGCCCAGCATCCCTTCGCCGGATCTTAGGGTTTCGATGCCTAGGTTAACTAGGACTTTTCTTTAACATAGGTTACTTCTCCTTTGCTCCCCTTTGTTTATTCAATGTATCACTGACTTAAGTATATTGTCAAACATTAAAACACTTAAAGGAGAACATCATTGATGCAACTTGCACCAACAATCTCCCCCTTTTTAATGTTTGACAATAACTTAAGTTAGATTGGTTGAAGGGGCTAACTTACTATCCTTGGGATAAAAAAACCAAAAAAATATAAGTTTTGAAACTATATTTTTGATTTTTGGGAGAAAATTTTTCTAACTTAAGCACACCTCTCCCCCTTTGTCATACATCAAAAAACTTTAAGAAAATACTTGCACCAACAATGAAAACTTTTAGTTCTTTTTGAACATACTTAGTACAAAATTTTTGAGAGCATTGCATTTTGAATGATATATTGCATTTTTTTTTGAAAAATGCATAATTTTGAAAAAGATGCTATGTACTTTTGAAAGATTATGCATTTTTTGAAAAATTAAGTACTTTTGGAAAATGTATAATTTTTGAAAGAATGTTATTTTGGAAAATATAAATATTATGCATATTTTGCAAGTACTAACTATTTTTGAAAAAGATGAGACTTTGAAAAATATAAGTAATTTTTGAAACATAATATTTTACTTGACTAGGATTATTTTCCAGTCTGACACCATCCTGGGAAACCTTGTTGACTACAAGGACATTTCCTAAGTGTCCTGGAAATTCTCCAACCCAAGTAAACCTTATTTCAAAAATAATTTCATAAGTCACACAAATTCTAACAAATAAAATAATAGTATTTTGAAAGACTTAGATTTTTAGCAAGATTTTGAAGATATGAAAACATGTTATTACATAATTCTTTTAATTTGACCTCTCCCTAAACTTGACTCAGTCCTGGGAAGCTTGTTGACCACAAGTACTCTTCCTCTGAGTCTTAAGGTTTGATTCAGATTAAAAAGAAATATTTTTAAAAAATGAATAATTACTAAAAAAACTTTTCTGAAATTCTTCTTTTGACTCAGACTCCCCTTAAATTTGACACATCCTAGGAGTCCTTGAAGATCATGAAGTGGACCTTTCCTCTGTGTCTTTAGGGTTTATCAAAGTCAAAGAAACAGGTAAATTTTTGAACATATAATTTTTACAACATAAACCCTTTTTGAAAACACAAGTAATAATGATTTAAAGCACAGTTTTCGAAAAGTATTTTTCAAATGATAGTAATGTTTAAAGTGCAGTTTTTGAAAACCATTAAAAAAAATAAAAAACACTCCCCCTGTACCCGATACCGTTTGACTCTATCTAAGTGCCTTAAGGAACTTTAGTGTTATCCTAAGAGGCTTGTGTCTAATTGAGTGAGTCAAACAATTTTTGAAAAGATATACTTTTGAAAAATGTATAATATGTATAATCAATCAGACAAGCATGAATTCCATAAAAACATTATTATGTTGAAGCACTATTTTGAAAATATATTTTTAGGAAATTATTCTAACAATTTTGAAAAACAATTTTAAAAAATATTTTTCAATTCATTAGTCCTTAACATCTCACCCATTTTAGATGTATCAATACAGCAAGCATGGTTACCTTATAGGTGTATTGTGAGATGCTTGAATTATTTTTCTTAATTTATTAACTCTAAGATTTAATTGAAGCTTGTGTTAGATTTGAATTTGACAAGAAGTAACTTGAATTTGAATTTCAAAAATCGGCTTCCAGGTCTTGGCGAGGCACTAGGCCTTCTTTGGTCATAGCCTTATTGAATCATCAACCCTTTCCTTGACAAAGCCTTTTAATGAAATTTTATTTTCAAAATTACTTGTTGAAAAATTCTGGTCTAACTAGTTTGGGTCTTGGATCGGTAGCTTCAGCTAGTTTCACCAGTCTAAAGAGACCAAGTATACTTGATCTTATTAGAATTGGCTTCCCTAACGTACTATCATCTCACCGCCACCCAATACCAGGTTGATCAAGTTTCAATTATTCTTTTTCCTATAGCCGTTCTAATATATGCATAAAATTTAAATATGAATGACATGTCATATATTTAAAAGAAGTAGCAAATGCATAGCATGACAATTATGCATGAGTCAAACAAGTCCAATCATTTTATTTAAGCTTCTAATGATGTATCAAATTCCCGATTTGATACATGTCGTGTGAACCCGCGAATATGTCAACCCACATTGACATATTTAATTTTATTAAATTAATTGTTGCGGTTTGAGTAAGGTTTTAGTTCGAGTTTAATTTATTTAAGATTTAGTTGGATTCAAGTTACTTAAGAATTAATTGAAGTTTAAATTAATTTGAAATTGATTAATTTGAATTAATTAAGATTGAATTGATTTGAATTAATTTAAGTGTGAATTAATTAAGTTATTTTTTTAATTAAATTGACTTAATTAAGATTAAATTTTGATTAAGATTAAGATTTAATTTGAATTTATTTGAATTAATTTGAATTTAAATGAGATTTAATTTGAATTTAATTTAATTTGAATTTAATTTAATTTGAATTTAATTTGATTTGAATTTAATTTAATTTGAATTTCATTTAATTTTAATTTAATTTAATTTGATTTAATTTAATTTGATTTAATTTGAATTTAATTGATTTAATTAATATTTAATTAATTTAATTAATATTTAATTGATTTAATTAATATTTTATTGATTTAATTGACTTAATTAATATTTATTTGATTTAATTAATATTTAATTGAATTTAATAGATTTAATTAATATTTAATTGAATGTAATAGATTTAATTAATATTTAATTGATTTAATTGATTTAATTAATATTTAATTGAATTTAATAGAGTTAATTAATATTTAATTGATTTTAATTAAGATTTAATTTGAATTTAATTAGGATTTAATTTGGATTTAATTTAGTTTTAATTTGAATTTAATTAAGATTTAATTTGGATTTAATTTACTTTTAATTTGAATTTAATTAAGATTTAATTTGGATTTAATTTAGATTTAATTTGAATTTAATTAAGATTTAATTTGAATTTAATTTAAGATTTAATTTGAATTTAATTAGGATTTAATTTGATTTTAATTAAGATTTAATTTGAATTTAATTAAGATTTAATTAGTTTGAATTGATAAGGTTATAATGATTAATTAATAATTGTGGATTTAAATTCATTATTTTCATTATTTCAAAATTTTCTTCTTCATTTTTATCTACCTTTTCAAATTTTTCTGACAATTCGGATTTATTTGATCCTTTGTAATTTTTGTTGACTATGACCCAAATCTTAAATAGTTCTATATCCTCCTTATCCTCAAAATTATATCTTTTAGTATCCTCAAAATAGGAGGAGTAATTTGGCCCACTAGTTAAGGTTTTGTAATAGTTTTCAAAATTATCTATGATTAGGTTATTATCTAGGAGAATTTTATCTTCAATATTATCTTCAGAATTATCCTCAGATACATTTTCAATATTTTCAAGAAATTCAAAATTAATCTCTAGATTATCCTTAAGATTTTCAGAATTAGTTTTTGGATTATCCTTAAGATTTTCAGAATTAATTTCTGGATTATCTTTAGAATTTTTAAATTCGAATTTAGAGTTATACAATGGATTTTCAAATTTGGATTCATAATTATCTAAAGGATTTTCAAATTTAGGATTATCCTTAAGATTTTTGAATTCAGATCTATCTGAATTAAAATTATCAAATTTATCTGGATTAAAATTATCAGATTTACCTGGATTAAAATTATCAAATTTATCTGATTTAAAATTATCAGAATTATCTGAATTAAAATTATGACAATTTATTTTAGTAATTGCTAAATTAATGTTTTGAATTAAATAATTAATTTCTGAAATTTTAGTCATGTCTGTATTTTCTAATTTTTCATGCAAAACATTAATTTTACTATGCAGAAACTCTAATTTATCAGAAAAATTAACTAAGTTATCAAAAGACAGTGCAGGAATTTTGCAACTTTTCGAAACGTAAATTTTACATACCTTTACCGGACATTTATTTTTGTAGTGTCCGAATTTCTCGCATTTGAAGCATCTGATGTGATTTTTGTCCCTCCGGACTCCTGGCACTGGTGTATCCTTTGCCGCCGGTGGTGTAGACCGAGTCTTACGAGTAGGGCACTGATTTTTATAGTGCCCTCTCTCCCTGCACTTAAAACACGTAATTTGAAATTTAAAAACAAACATTTTAATTAAAATATACCTGATTCACCCTTGGGCTCCCCCTCAACTCCTGGCGTCGTTGCTCCGTCGGCGGTTAGTCCGGTGAAGAGCGGCTCGGCTCTGATACCAATTGTAGGACCGGTGCCGTCGATAGAGGGGGGTGAATATCGATCGTAAATCTTTCGTTGAATACTTCGTACTACTTTTGTTCATTCTAGACTTAGAGTGTTAGTGCAGCGGAAAATAGAAAAATAAAGAACAGAACAAAACACAGATTACTCGCGGGATTTATTTACTTGGTTCCCTACCCCCCTGGGTCAGTATGTCCAAGGCCTATGTACTCGGCGTGAGTCCACTATTGATCTCCTTTCTGGAATTTCCGGAGGTGGAGAAAACCCATCTTACAGTGTAGAAATACAAGCACAAGTACAGAAAATTAAGTACGGAAATTTAAATGCAAACCGAACAAAACAAAAGTTGACGCTCGGCCGATCTGGACCTCCGAAGTGTCGCGCACTTCCTCCTGGAGCCTCCCGGTCGTAGAGCCTCGTCTTTAGCGCGTTGTCGTCAGTCAGAATGATTAGAATAGCTTGTAGCAGTTATGTTAGAAGCAGAGGGGTCGAAGCCCCTTTTATAGCACTCCTGGGGGCGCCCTGGACGTCAGGGGCGCCCCGATAAACCCGGTCAAACCTTATCCCGGCGTCGATCTCTCCGCAGCTGATAAAACCTTTGACCAGGGTGCCCCGGACCTCCCGGGCGCCCTCATGTGGGCTTATCTGTGTTTCGGGCTTGAAATTGCAAATACAGCTTTGAACCCGGGCGCCCCGGACGCTCCGGGCGCCCCGCTTGACACCTGTTCTGCCTGCTTCACTTAACTGCACTTTTTCTTCTTTGTTTTGGGCGCCCCCACTGATGGGGGCGCCCTGGATGCATGGGGGCGCCCCCACTGATGGGGGCGCCCTGCTTCAAGGCTTCCAGCAGCCTGCTTTATCTTCCAATCTTGGTACCTGCAAGATACACAAATACAAAGCACATATACATATAATATTAGCCTTAAGGACTTGGTTCGGACTTCGGATCTCCACGAAACCCTAGGTCGAACCGGCACAAGTTCCCATCCCCGAGAACTTGCCCTTCACCTACTCCTTTCAGGAGACGGTTGCCACCCAGCCCTTTGGGTGGACTTTTGCTTAGCTTTCGATACTCCGGATCTCGAGACGCCCAAACCCTGACCCGTCTCTACTCCTGTCCTTAGTCATCGCTCATCTAAGTTGCTCAGTCCCTTAGACCAAGACTTCATTCCCTAGCAGTCCTTCGCCAGGTGCCTAGCAGCCCTTCGCTAGGTCTTCTATGCCTAGCAGCCCTTCGCTAGGTGCCTAGTAGCCCTTCGCTAGGTCTTCTATGCCTAGCAGCCCTTCGCTAGGTGCCTAGCAGCCCTTCGCTAGGTCTTCTATTCCTAGTAGCCCTTCACTAGGTGCCTAGCAGCCCTTTGCTAGGTCTTTTATGCCTAGCAGCCCTTCGCTAGGTGCCTAGCAGCCCTTCGCTAGGTCTTAGGATTTCGATGCCTAGCAGCCCTTCGCTAGGTGCCCAGCATCCCTTCGCCGGGTCTTAGGGTTTCGATGCCTAGGTTAACTAGGACTTTTCTTTAACATAGGTTACTTCTCCTTTGCTCCCCTTTGTCTGTTCAATGTATCACTGACTTAAGTATATTGTCAAACATTAAAACACTTAAAGGAGAACATCATTGATGCAACTTGCACCAACATATATGTCATCCGCCATCACAAAGCTGATCTTTTCTTCATCTTCAGGCACGAGAGGAACTTGGTGATACCCCTGGTAGGCGTCCAATATTGAAATAAACTCACAACCAGAGGTGGAATCTACTAGTCTATCGATACAAGGCAGAGGGTAGCAGTCTTTAGGGTAGACTTTATTTAGATCTTGAAAGTCAATACACATCCGCCATTTACCCCCGGGCTTAGGGACAAGTACTACATTATCCAACCAAGTTGGGAATTGCACTTCTCTTATGTGGCCAGCCTTCAGCAACTTGGCGACTTCCTCTCTGATAGTCTTGTCTTGCTCGGGTGCAAAATGCCTTCGTCTCTGCTTTACCGACCGAGCCCCAGGGGTCACATGCAAATGATGCATGGCCAAGGCTGGGGGGACTCCTTGGATCTCCTCGGTAGCCCAAGCGAACACATCCCGATGGCTCTGCAAGCAGTCGATCAGTCGACTTCTCAACTCCGGTGGGAGGTCAGCAGCAATCTTTGTAACTCCTCCTGGTTGTTGAGGGTGTATTTGAACTTCTTTGCTCTCGACCTCCCTCTGTTCTTCCCTGGGCCCTTCCTCCTCTCGAGGGTTGGCGAGGTCAACTTGTAGAGCTTCCTCATCCTTTAGGTTCTTGTGGGCTTCAGACCTGACCTCCCTATTGTAACAACGTTGGGAAGCTAGCTGATCTCCCTTGACCTCGGCTACTTGATCGACTACCAGGAACTTGATCTTTTGGCGGTAGACTGAGACCACCGCCTGGAACACATTGAGCGTGGGGCATCAGAGGATAGCGTTGTAGGATGAGGGTGCGTCCATGACCAGGAAGGGAGTCTTCCTCGTCCTCTCCAACGTGTCATCTCCCAATGATAGAGATAGGGAGATCTGCCCTATCGGCTGCACTCGGTATCCCGTGAAGCCGAAGATTAGAGTGGAGACCGGTCACAGCTCGTCCTCGTCGATCTGCATCTGATCCAGGACCACCTTGTACAGGATGTTCACAGAACTACCTGTATCCACGAAGACACGCTTAACTTCATAGTTAGCTATGCGTGCGAGAATTACGAAGGCGTCCTCATGAGGCGTCTCCACGTCCTCCATGTCATCTAGACCAAATGAAATGACAAGGCCTCTGCATTGGCTACTACTCGTCCCAATGGAGTAATTCTCTAGCCGTCGAGTATGAGCCTTCCTTGCCCGGTTCAAGTCTTTTCCGGTAGGACCTCCGGAGATCACCCCTACATAGCTCGAAGGAGGGCCTTACACAGGGGCCTTGCCCTTCCTAGGGTCTCGCTCAGGGGAGGGGGATCGACGAGGCTCTACCTCCCAACTTCTCCCCTTGGAACGTGATCGGGATGGTCGCCGGGCTCCTTCCCTTCCTAACGACCACTTGCAGGGGGAAAGACTCCTTCACGGGGACCTCCGGCAATACCCCATTTTCTTCCATTGTTTCCAGGGCTTGTCATCTGCTTCCTCCACCATCCTCTTCTTCAAGGTGTGGCACTATTCTGTGGAGTGTGTGGTACTGCCATGGAAATCACATTACTTCTTCGGTGACTCTGGTTCTTAAGTATCCACCGTCTCTACAAGCCTTTTCTTACTAGCCCAGTGATCCCTCCCTGACCGAGAATCTTTTGCCCAGACCGGTGCTGGTAGTTCCTTTCTCTCCGACCGGACCATGGTCGG
The DNA here is from genome assembly GCA_024364735.1 of Boesenbergia rotunda. NCBI lineage: Eukaryota > Viridiplantae > Streptophyta > Magnoliopsida > Zingiberales > Zingiberaceae > Boesenbergia > Boesenbergia rotunda. Next base: position 25,383 of record JAGFNQ010005917.1, read on the forward strand.
TGCAGGAGCTCTAGTTGGTTCTCTACGGCGGGCATACTGCACTTCTTCGACATTGACATGCTTGACGGAGCGCCCAGCAGGTCGTCGAAGCAAGTTGGCGGCTTCTTCACCAAGGATCGAAAGAAGTCCCCCTCGGAGAGACCCTGGGTGAAGGTGCTGACCATGATCTCTGATGTCGCGGTTAGCACATCTTACGTCACTCGATTGAACCTCTATATGTAATCCTTCAGAGGTTCCTTCACCTTCTGCTTGAGGGCGAAGAGATTCAACGCCGTCTTCTGATATTGACGGCTGCTTGCAAAGTGATGCAAGAGCACGGTTCTAAACTCCAAAAAAGAGTTTATAGAACCCTGCCGCAGTCTTTGGAACCGTCTCTTAGCGGCTCCCGACAAAGTGTTCACGAACACTCGGCACTTAACATCGTCTGTATACTGGTGCAAAAGGGCTACACTCTCGAATTTGTAGATGTGATCCTCAGGATCTATCTTCCCATCATAGTCGGCAATTCCGGGTCCTCAGAACTGCTTCAGCATAGGATCTTCTATGATCTCCAGTGAGAAAGGAGTAGAGGGTGTCTTCGGGAAGGCTTTAGGTTCCTCTCTCTTCCCCAGTCCTTCTTCCTGCCTCAGGGCGCTTGAGGCTACGGAGTTGGCCTTCTCCAAGTCTCCCAAGGAATCTAGCCGGTGTACCGGGATTGCTCTAGCGTGTCCCACCGGTGGTGAGATAGATCTCCGGTGTTGGGGATGCGAGGTGGAGATCCTGGGGATCTCCCCCTGCCCAGAGGTCACTCGTCGTGAGGCGGCTTGCTCGATTTGGTGTTGTTCGAGTGCCCCATTGATAATGTTGGTCACCAGGCGATCCAATTCTTATTTTGTCAGGATGATGGGTTGTCCCTCCGACTCTGCCATCGGTGCTCCTTCTAGTGCTTTGATTTATGATTTCCCATAGACGGCGCCAAACATATTCCGGAAGGAATCAACGCGGATGGCCAGTCACCAGAGTCCAGCCCACGAGAATGATAACGAAAGGAAAAGAGATCTCCCCCTGCGAGATTAACACGAGCGTTAATGGGAACACGCCGGAGATTTTCCGGGGGAGCCTACTCCGACGCTCAAGTCAGTACTCGAGTATATTGCAGGAAAAGAACTAAGGAGTAGTTGTGAGTAAGATGCGCATAACCCCTTTACCTGGGGGGTTGGAATGTCTTATATACCTGTAGGCTTGGTCGCATGTATCTCCACGTTCCAGCTTGTCAGTTACCGGATAGCTCTTAGGTAACGACTCTCGCGATTATCGAGCCTTAATTGTCGCATATAAAGGACAATAATTATCCACCACCTTTTCTGAACAATAAAGGGTAATGGCTATTGGAGTCGGGCTATAGGATTTATGACTTTTTGGACTCCGCTTTCCCGAGGAAGTCTCGGGAGATTTCCTCTCCCGGAAGGGCTTCAGGAGCCTATCTTCTCGGGGAGGTTTCGGGTGCATACCCTCCCGAGTTGATCTCGGGGATCTGCCCTCTCGAGGTGGTCTCGGGAGTTTGTCTTCCCGAGGTGGTCTCAGGAGTCTGACTTCGCGAGGGGGTCTCGGGAGTCCAGAAGAGTTGTTCAGACTCGGTGGCCCTTGACACATAGCTTCTTCGTTCCACGTGCCAACCATGGGATGTTCAACCCCATCCAATAACCTTGGATGAACATTATCTGAGGTGCCTCAGGAGTGACTTGAGGCACCTCCGTTTGCACTAGAGGCGCCCTAGATGGCAGAGGGTGCCTCCGCGAGGATAAGAGTTGAAGATAGAATTTGGCTCAAGGAGGTGCCCTGGATGGAACCTGAGACGCCTCAGTTCAGAATAAAGGTGCCTCAGGTGATAATGAAGGTGCTCTTAGTTAGATAAGTTGGGACAACTTTGCGTCGGATCAAAATTTCGAATTTGAGACGTCTTAGTTGGGAACTGAGACACCCTCAACCTTTTCAAACATAACTTTTATATAAGCTCAAGTGATCATTCTATGATTCTGTATTCGTGCTGCGGCTGTACTACTACTCTATTACGCTTGATTGCTATCGAAAGACCGACACCAATACTCAAGCCTGAATGAATTGTAATCCTTGTGTTGGTAACACTTAATTACTGAATTTTATTACTATTTATAGGAAATGTAAAATTGTTACATCCTATTTATTTGTACTCGATTACTTTTTCAGAGATTTCTCGGAAGAGAATTTTAGTGATTACCCGTTGGAAAGGTACAATGTACCTGGATCTTGGAGTACGAGTCGCTGAAGACTCCGAACTAAGTAATAACACTTGTGTTCCTTTTGTGTTTTTTTCATACTTAATTTTTCGTTGTACACTTAATTTTGAAAATTCAAAAAAAATTATTTTTAAAATTTACGTGATTCACCTCCCTTCTCGGGCGTATTGGTCCTTAAAAAAACATCCCTTGATTTAAGGACCAAATTAAAAAATGAAAATTTTCATCATCGATTTTAAATGTTTTTTAAGATTTTTTTTTACGTAACATATTAAAAATCAACATAATATTTCAGGATTTGAATTCAATTGACGTGTCAAAGGAATTTGATGATTTAGTTGATCGGAAGATTCTCTCCAAAGTTTAAGTTAGACTAGATCAAATTTGCGGATTTAATGAGACGTACAGTACATGATATTGACAACTAATCATAATGTTGTTAGAAAAATATTGTGGTGAATTTGTTGAAAGGCAAGTGGAGAATGTTTTTTTTATTTGGATTTTTTTATGGTAATTTTCAACCATGCTATGTTAACATTATCTTCTTACCTCTAAATGTTAATTATTTCTTGACTAGCAAATATATTGAAACAATAAAAAGCATGTTTTAATGTTCTAAGACAGATAGATTAGTCTTCTACAATCAAAATTACAATTTAATTAATTTTTTCTTTCCTATGTGTAATCAAATACCACATATTCGAAAATATTTAAGAGAGTGAGCCTTTTGGGTTTATTGCATAATGATCCCGGGCCAGCTTGCGTATAGTCTGGCCCGGTAGCTTGGCAACCTGTCAGGAGAGGATAGGTTTGTGGGCCCCAGGAGCCCGTCGAACATAGGGCCCATACAGGCGGATCAGCCCATTTCCCCCGAATACGAGGAAACATTGGCCCTGGCCGAGGCAAAGAGGGCCAGAAGCCCCGAAGGCCTCCGAGTCCAGGAAGTCCTAGGTAGGGGAGTTCCGAATCAAGAGTGTTCCGAGTCGGAGAAGTTTCGACTAACAACATCCCTAAGTTTTAGCACTCCCGAGTCAGGAGAGTTTCAACTCAAAGTATCCTGAAGTTATAAGCGGATTTGCTCCTGCTCACCTCTCAGATCGGTTCCTAGTCGGATGCGTGGCGGCCCACGCTCCCTGGGTACAATCCGACCAATGGTCCGAATTCTCACCTTCGTACGAGTCGTAAGCGGGCACGCCCCCGCACACTTCTCGGCACGGGGAAGTCTTCACTCAGAGTATCACGAGATCAGGAGATCCCCGAGTTAGCTGAGTTCGGGCGTACATCCCGAACCGCGCTCACCACGACTCAGGAAGCATACCTTCACTCAGGAAGCCTTCCTCAACTCGGGAAGCCAAGCCGTCTAAGGTTCTTATCGTGACTTATCAGAACAACCACTCCCTGACATAGGCCTAGCAGAAGAAGTACAGGGTCGAAGCAAGTCTGGTACTATTCCGGCCGAATCACGAATATCTCGCTGACGCCATGATCTTTCTGTCATACCCTGACCCTCCCGTACTACGACCACATACGCTTGTGTCAGGCCGAGCGGCGCATGACGACGCTCGCCCTTAAGTTGACAGCGCCCCTTTCCTTATTCCGGTATGCGACACAATACCCTACCACCCTGGCTCTGCCTTACCCTGTCCTCGTATACGACCAAAAGGTGGCAGATGGGGCAGAAGCTGTCATCTTTCCCGACTATATAAGCCTCTCCACTCCGTATCCCCCCAGGTACGCGCAATAGTATTTTTGCTACTGTTGTATTGCCTTTGCTGCTCTTCCACCACCAGGGACTAACTTGACCGTCGGAGTGCCTTGCCGGGGACTTTTCCCAACGGATTCTAACGGTCTTTGTCTTGCAGATCGAAGCTAGTAGTGGAGCCTGCATCAGCGGTTCATGATCCTTGGGAGACCACGTGCTCTTGGGAGTCCACCTCACTTCGCGACAGGATCAAATTTGGCGCTAGAAGGAGGAGGGACATTTCTCCTGATCGGAAGTGCAAGATGGAATATCCCAACTGAGTCATGATGACTGTCACGCCCGAGGAGTATGAGCTCCTGATGGCAACTAGAGCTCAGAAGACCCCCCAGAGGCCTTCGCAGGTTGGTAGCCGGGCACCTAGATTCCCCGAGCCGGCAGCACCAGGGCAGTCGGGAGGTCGTGGACGGCCCGACCGACCTGAGGGTGGCTCTGCTCCCTTCCCCACGGATTTCCTTCATGGTCGGGATGACAAAGCTGACTCGATGACGACCGAGGCATCGGCCTCCAACCAACTACACGGGTCACGACCAGATAAGGGAAAAGCCCTAGCCGACCCTTCTCCGAGCCCCCCTGGTACGCAGCCCCTTCTCTTCCTGGATCTTGGAAGATCCAGTTCCCCGACACCTCCGTTTCTTCATGATCCCCGAATACGTGGGGACCACCGACCCAGAGGAGCACTTGATGAAGTTTGAGAGTGTTGCCCTGCTCCACCAGTACCCCGAAGACGTCAAATGTTGAGTCTTCCTAACGACTCTCTCAGGCCCGACCTAGAGATTGTTCGACTGACTCCCCAATGGGTCGGTAATGAGCTTTGAGGAGCTCAGAAGGGTTTTCCTCCAACACTTCGCCAGCAGTCGGAGGCACCACAAAACGAGCCTCAACCTGTTCGCGCTGAAGCAAGGCCCAAAGGAGTCCCTCCGGGCCTACATTAAAAGATTCAACGGAGTGGCACTGGACGTGCCAACAGCCACACCGGAAGTCCTGATCAGCGCGTTCTCCAAAGGACTACAAGAGGGAGATTTCTTCTGCTCGCTAATCAGGAAGCCCCCGAAGGACTTTGACAGCCTGTTGGGCAAGGCTGTCAAATATATCAATATCGAGGAAGCGTAGGCTGCTCGAAAGAAGGAGTCGGTCAACCCAACACCTCCCAACCCCGCCCAGAACACCAGATCCCCGGGTGGGCCCATCGACCGAGCGGGAATGGAGCGACGCCACGTGCAGCAGGTGGCCCAAGGGTGCTTGCCGGCCCACTGGAGACCATACTACGCGTTCCTCCAGACCCACACCCACGCCACAGAGGAGTGCCGACAGACTGGCAGTGGTCGGGCCCCTGCTATCCGAGGGCGTGGGCGACAAGCCTCTCCTGGGAATGGCTCAGGTCGGGGTGGCCAGGCGGTTGATCCAGCCGCCGAGGAGCTCCGAAGGAACCCCCCGGTCACCCGCAATCTGTTCCCCCAGGAGGACCGAGACGAGGACGAGGAGATGGACGAAGAGCAGGCCAATCGGCAGAATGCCGTCCGAGGCGGAGTGCACGTTATCTTGGGTGGACCAACCGGGGAGACTCCAATCGGGCACGGAAGGCACTGGTGCGCCGTTTGGAGATTCATCAGGTCGGCACGAGTGCCGCCCAAACACAGGGGCCCCAGATCAGCTTTAGCCCCCAGGATCAACAGGGACTGGAAGTCCGACACGATGACGCATTGATCATCACCGCCGTCATCGCCAACTACCAGGTCCACCAGACCATCGTAGACACGGGCAGCTTGGTCAACATACTGTACAAGAAAGATTTTGACCAGCTGCAGATCGAGATGTCCCAGCTGGAGTTGGTGGCAACCCCGTTGTTCGGATTCACGGGGAACCAGGTGCAGCCCATCGGCCAAATCCGTTTGGCCATTTCCTTAGGCGAGGAGCCGCTGAAGAGGACCAGATGGTCCACTTTCCTAGTAGTCGACGCTCCCTCGGCCTACAACGCCATTCTGGGCCGACCGGCCCTCAACGAATTCAAAGTCGTCACCTCCACCTTCTACCTCAAGATTAAGTTCCCAGTCGGGGACAAGGTAGGAGAGGTCAGAGGGGACCAGAGGGTAGCCCGGAGATGTTACGTGTATGACGCCCGGGTGGAAAGCCAGAAGGCCCCTCGACCCTTCTCAAGCTGCAATATGGTCCAAGCCTCGCCCTGGGCTGAGCTGTGCGAGGACAAGGAGGAGGTCCAGCTGCTCCCCGATCGGGAGGAGGCCCGAGTCAAGATTGTAGCTGGGCTACCCAACGAGCTGAAGGAGCCCCTGCTGGAATGTTTGGCTCGGGACCAGGATGTGTTCGCCTGGTCGGCCAAAGAGCTGAAGGGCGTCCGACCGGAGGTGGTAGAGCATCACCTCCATGTATATCCCAATGCTCGACCCGTCAAGCAGAGGAAGCGGGACTTCAGCACCGAGCAAAATAAAGTGATCCGGGCCGAGATTGAGAAGCTACTGGAAGCCGACCACATTCGGGAGGTCTAGTTCCCAACTTAGTTGGCCAACGTAGTGTTGGTGGCCAAGCCCGACAATAAGTGGAGGGTCTGCATTGACTTCAGGGACCTCAACCGGGCTTGCCCGAAAGATTGTTATCCTCTATCCCGGATCGACCAGATGGTCTACTCAACGGCCGGCAGTGAGCTCATCTCCATGCTGGATGCCTATCAAGGGTATCATCAAGTACCGTTGGCCACTGAGGACCAAGAAAAAGTCAGTTTCATCATGATAGACGACACCTACTGCTACACAGTCATGCCGTTCGGGCTAAAGAATGTGGGGGCTACTTATCAGCGGATGATGAACAAGGTCTTCCGGGTGCAGATCGGCCGGAACATTTAAGTATACGTAGACGACATATTGATCAAATCCGACCGGGCGAAAGACCTGGTAGCTGATGTGGAGGAGACTTGCCAAACCCTACACAGGTATGGGCTTAAGCTAAACCCGGCCAAGTGTCTTTTTGGGGCTCGGAGCGGAAAATTTTTGGGGTACATTATGACCGAGAGTGGCATCGAGGCCAACCCTAGCAAAGTCAAGGCCCTGCTAGATATATCCCCATCCCGAAATCTCCGAGAGGTGCAGAGACTCACTGGACGGATCACAACTTTATTCCGTTTTATCTCCCGATCGGCTGAGCGCGGGCTACCATTCTTCAAGATGTTAGATTGTTACGCCTTGCTAGAGGGGGGGTGAATAGCAATTTCTCTGATTTTTCTTCCTACAACCGTTAGCGCACAAGCGGAATAAACTAAAACTAAACTAAACAAGGAAGAACCCACCGATATACGTGGTTCGGAGATAAACTCCTACTCCACGGCTACCCGTAAGGTGGGCGATCCCTAATTCGTCGGTGGATGATTCCCTGGAGTACCTCTGGCTAGATCGCGTAGCTCTTTATGGGTGGAGAAATCTCTCCACAACTCTTGGACACTATCTGATCACAATAGGCTACTAACTGTCGGACCGGTGCCGTCGATAGAGGGGGGGTGAATATCGACGGTTCAAATATTTTGGAAACTTCGTAAGACTTTCGATTGTCGTTCTGGACTCAGAGCGTTAGTGCAACGGAAAAGTAAAGCAAAACGAAAATAAACAGACACAGGGACACTGCGGGATTTTTACTTGGTTCCTGACACCCCAGGGTCAATACATCCAAGGCCTATGCACGGGAATGCCCGTCCACTATTGGTCTCCTTCCCGGACTTTCCAGAGGCGAAGAAACCCGACTTACAGTGCAAGTTTACAATCAAAAGATAAATAAAATTAAGTGCGGAATTAAATAAAAGCAAACCAACAAGACAAAGTCTGAAGCTCGGCCGATCTGGACCTCCGAAGTGCCACGCACTTCCTCCTGGAGCCTCCCGGTCGTAGAGCCTCATCTATAGCGCGTTGTTGTCGGTCAGAATGCTTGGAATCGCTCTTGGAAGTTGTTGTTGAAGCAGAGGGGTCGAAGCCCCTTATATAGCACTCCTGGGGGCGCCCTGGACGTTGGGGGCGCCTCGATAAACCCGGTCAAACCTTATCCTTGCGCCTACCTCGCCGCAGGTGATAAAATCTTTGACCAGGGCGCCCCGGACCTCCCGGGTGCCCTCCTGAGCGCTTATCTGCATTTCGAACCTCAAACAGCAAGTATAGGTTTCAACCCGGGCGCCCCGGACCTTCCGGGCGCCCCCCTTGACACCTATTCTGCTTACTTCACGAAAACTACATTTTCCTCTTTACTCCGGGCGCCCCCATCATTTCGAGAGCCCCCAATCATGGTTTAAACCCAAGACTGGGTTTATGCCTTGCTCTGGGCGTCCCCAACACTGGGGGCGTCCCCAACAGCCATTTTCCAGCAACTTGCTTTGTCTCCGGTTCTTGGTACCTGCAAGATACACAAACACAAAGCACATATACATACAATATTAGGCTTAAGGACTTGGTTCGGACTTTGGATCCCCACGAAACCCTAGGTCGAACCGGCGCAAGTTCCCACCCCCGAGAACGCGCCTTTCACCTACTCCTTTCAGGAGACGGTTGCCACCCAGTCCTTCGGGTGGACTTTTGCTTAGCTTCCGATATCTCTGGACCTCGAGACGCCCAAACCCTGACCCGTCTCTACTCCTGTCCTTAGTCATCGCTCAGCTAAGTTGCTCAGTCCCTCGGACCAAGACTCCATTACCTAGCAGTCCTTCGCCAGGTGCCTAGCAACCCTTCGTTAGGTGCCTAGCATCCCTTTGCTAGGTCTTCGATGCCTAGCAACCCTTCGCTAGGTGCCTAGCAGCCCTTCGCTAGGTCTTGGAGTTTCGATACCTAGCAGCCCTTCGCTAGGTGCCTAGCACCTATTCGCTAGGTCTTAAGGTTTCGATACCTAGCAGCCCTTCGCTAGGTGCCTAGCAGCCCTTCGCTAGGTGCCTAGCAGCCCTTCGCTAGGTCTTAAGGTTTCGTTACCTAGCATCTTAGTTTACTTCTCCTTTGCTCCCCTTTGTCTGTTCATTGTATCACTGACTTAAGTGTATTGTCAAACATTAAAACACTTAAAGGAGAACATCATTGATGCAACTTGCACCAACACTAACAAGCTTTAACCAAGCAAGTTTCGTCAAGAAACAAAAGCATGAAACGAGCTCCTTTAAATAGAGCCCGAGTCTAAACTGGCCGCTACCAGTCGACTGCCCTTGGGGCAGGGGCAGTCGACTGATCCCACTCAGATTCGACCGTTACAGCCAACGTCCCTGGGGCAGTCGACTGGTCCCACTCAGAGTCGACCATTACAGCCAACGTTCGAATCAGCCAGCCCTTACCAGTCGACTGGTCCCAGAGCAGTCGACTGGTCCTTTACCAAGTCTAGGGTTACACTCCCCGAGTACATTTCTCTCCGCACTCGAACCCTCCCAGCTTAGTCCCTGAGTACAAACACTCACACTCGGACCCTCACGACCTGGTCGACTCTTCAATCCGCAGTCTCGATCTATTGCCATTACGCCCTCTTCGTCTTCGGCTCCCGTCCCTCGGATGCGCACACAAGCCTCCATCTTGCCTCCATGCCATCCTTCACGCATGCCTCGAAGTTCGCATCCTTCGACTCATCGTCTCTGCCCATGGTCCCTCGGATGCGCACACAAGCCTCCAGCTTGCCTCCATGCCACCCTTCACCTGAAGACATCAACCAAGTTCATGTGTACCTGCAAACCTGAACACTCACATACACATATTAGATCACAAGGGTAAACCTAACTTAAACTCTTTGCTCAAACATCAAAACTCATGGTCACTCCGGACCATAGATTGCCTCAACAATCTCCCCCTTTTTGATGTTTGGCAATACGTTTAAGTTAGGGAAAACAAACAGTAATAAATAGCAATAACAATGTTAAACAAACAACTGGACTTACGTTGTCAAGGCTCCACCTTGGACTTATACCGCCAATGCATATGCAATGCATGGATGGATCCTATCCCAAGGCATCCCACACCTAACTTCCCTAAGTTAGGACTTTTCACCATAACGGACTTAACCTTAGACACCTTGTCCTTAGTTAAGTCATTCTTTTTACCTTCAAATGACACCCCCTTGCCATTTTTGGACTTCTCCTTCTTGCCATAATTATATGCTACCCTAGCATACTGTTGGATCGGAGAAAATCGATAGAGGGGGGGGGGAGTGAATATCGATCGAAGAATTTCGGATTAAAAGTTAGAGCGATTGCGCAGCGGAAAAACAAAAACAACGCTAACAAGTTTCTTTTACTTGGTTCGGAGCCTAGATCAACTCCTACTCCAAGGCCCACGGTCCTTGACCGTTTACTTTGGGCAATTTTATAATTTGCACAAATAAGTACAAGAATTGAATGTAGAATTGAGTACAGTACTTTAACAAAATTTATATCGACGACGGAAAAGTAACGAAATATGAGCCGCGGGTCGTCGTTGGCGCTTGAGACGTGAGCACGGGGCTTTCTGGAGCAGAGCGCTTGGAGGAAACAGTTGGAAGAAGATTGTTCTGAAGCCTTGGGGGTGAACCCCCTTATATAGCAGCGATAGGGGCGCTTGTATCGATGGGGGCGCCTGACACGTGGCCTCTCCTGCGAGAATTCCAATCCGCAGGCTCGGTCAGCGCTTATCCCCTTCACTGGGGAGCCTGGGCTGATGGGGGCGCCTGTGTTAACACAGGCACCTGAGATGACTTGGTCCAGAAGCTTCGTGGCAGTTTGCTTCGATGATTTGTTTTTGGCCTTGAACTGGGGCGCCCGTATCCATACGGGCGCCTAGCCCAGTGAGGCGCCTCATTCCATTGAGGCGCCTGGCTGCAGAGACACCTTTCCTTCGTTCCCTGCAACCAAGGTTAGTTCCAAAACACAAGAAGCAAATATGTTAGTCATTATTTACAGCCTAAGCTGTCTTGGTTCTGACTTTGGGTCTCCCAAATGGAACCCTAGGTCGAACCGACGCCTACTGTTCCCTCGCACGGGGAACAGTAGTCCTCACCTACTCCTCTCAGGAGAGTTTACCTTTTGCCAACCGGCTCCTCCAGTTAGACTTTTGCCCAATCCTCCCGATCAGGTCTTCGTGCCCAGTCTGCGACTAGGACTTCTTGCCCAACTTCCGGTCAGGTCTTCGGTGCCCAGCCCTTTGCCAAGATTTCTTGCTCAGTCCTCTACCAGGACTTCTTTGCCCAACTTCCGTCCAGGTCTTCTTGCCCAGTCCTTGACCAGGACTTCTTGCCTAGCCCTTTGTCAAGACTTATTTCCTAGTGTACCTAGAACTTTCCTGCACACTTAGTAAGCTTGTTAGATCACAATAACACCTTAACTTCTAAACACGTTGCCATTATCAAAACCCAAGTTTGACTTAGGTGCTTCCAGCACCAACACATACTTCTTTCCATTGGCATTGGAGACCTTAGACCGGTATCCCAACCCTGATATATCATTGTTGGGTTTTATACTACCCAACACCATATCTAAATCCTTAGATCCAACCGTGAATCTTTCTAGGGTCTTTTCCAATCTATCAAGCTTTCCCTTAAAGCTTGATTTTCCTTTTCTAGATTTCTAACCCTAAAATCCACATGTCCACTTTGGACATTCCTAGACCTACCCACCTTCCTAGGCATGTGTCTCCCCTTCTTGGGATTTTTGCCTTGATCCTTAGGTCTAGTGGTCTTGGGTTTATCATGATGCATGACCTTTCTAGGGTTATGATCTACCTTGTTAACCCTATTCCTATCATTGTACCTAAATCCATGATTATTCACAAGCAAGCATTTTTAATTATTTCTAGCATACATGAATGAATAATTGACACTATTTTTAACATGCATGGAGGAACTTGAATTTGAATTACATTTTAACTTAAGGTTAGGAATTACCTCCCTTACCCTTGGAGCTCCCCCTTGATGTGAGCTTCCCTTCTTCTCATCCTTCTCCCATCTTCTCAAGTGCTCCATTTTCTTGAACTTTTTACTCCTTGGGCACTTTGTGTGGTAGTGTCCTAGCTCACCACATGTGAAGCATCGAATCTTCTTTCTTTTCTTTTGAGCTTCCTCATTCCTACAACCCATGTTAGAATTTAAAAGAATTGAGATGGGTTTAGGGTTTACCTCCTATTTCTTACCCTTTGGACACTTATCCTTATAGTGTCCCTTTTCGTTGCACCCAAAGCAAATGATGTGGTCTTTGGTCCTTGCTTTGGTGGAGGTAGGAGCTTCTTCTTGCTCCGGGATTGATGAGAGTCTCTCCTCCCCCTCAATTCTTGAAGTGGAGACCTCTTCCTCTTCTCTTGATGAAGTGGATGATCTCTGACTCTCTTCTTCCTCCTCTTGGGCTATTGAGCTAACCTTCTCAGGCTCTTCCACTATTTGAGCTTGTGTAGAATTTTCATGAAATGCTACCAACTTGTTCTATAGCTCATGTACATTTTGATATTTTCCTACACCACTAATTACATTGTTAGACAAAATATTAAGTAAAATTGTAAGTACCTTTTCATTTGCCTTTGATTGATTTTGTTGCTCTTTATTCCAATATCTTGGTCGAAGTTTCTTCCCATGCTTATCTCTAGGAATTTCGAATGGTTCTTCAAGCGCAATCCTAAGGTCCCACTCCATTTCGAACCATGCCTTTATCCGCATCCTCTAATAGTTGAAATCCTTGGAATCGTAGAGAGGTGGAACATTTATGACATCCCCCAACTTATATATCCTCAATCGCCATCTTCTCTAGCTTGTGCCCTCTCGGCGGTTAGTCCATAGATGAGCAAACCTTGCTTTGATACCACTTGTTAGATTGTTACACCTTGCTAGAGGGGGAGGGGGGGTGAATAGCAAGTTCTTCAATTTTTCTTCCTACAACCGTTAGCGCGCAAGCGGAATAAACTAAAACTAAACTAAACAAGGAAGAACTCACCGATATACGTGGTTCGGAGATAAACTCCTACTCCACGGCTGCCTGTAAGGTGGGCGATCCCTAATCCGTCAATGGATGATTCCCCGGAGCACCTCCGGCTAGATCACGTAGCTCCTTGTGGGTGGAGAAACCTCTCCACAACTCTTGGACACTATCTGATCACAACAGGCTACTAACAAGCTTTGACCAAGCAAGTTTCGCCAAGAAACAAAAGCATGAAACGAGCTCCTTTAAATAGAGCCCGAGTCTAAACTGGCCGCTACCAGTCGTCTGCCCTTGGGGCAGTCGACTAGTCCCACTCAGATTCGACCGTTACATTCAACGTTCGAATCAGCCAGCCCTTACCAGTGGACTGCTCCCAGAGCAATCGATTGGTCCTTTACCAAGCCTAGGGTTGCACTCCCCGAGTACATTTCTCTCCGCACTCGAACCCTCCCGGCTTAGTCCCTGAGTACAAACACTCACACTCGGAGCCTCACGACCTGGTTGACTCTTCAATCCGCAATCTCGATCTATTGCCTTCACGCCCTCTTCGTCTTCGGCTCCCGTCCCTCGGATGCACACACAAGCCTTCAGCTTGCCTCCATGCCATCCTTCATGCATGCCTCGAAGTCCGCATCCTTCAGCTCATCGTCTTTACCTATGGTCCCTCAGATGCGCACACAAGCCTCCAGCTTACCTCCATGCGACACTTCACCTGAAGACATCAACCAAGTTCATGTGTACCTGCAAACCTACACATTCACATACACATATTAGATCACAAGGGTAAACCTAACTTAAATCTTTTGCCCAAACATCAAAACTCATGGTCACTCCGAACCATAGATTGCCTCAACACAAGACCCTTCTCATAGCCACCAAGTTTCAATGGGACACTGACTGTGACAAGGTGTTTGAGGAGCTGAAGGCGTATCTTGCCGAGTTACCCGTGCTAGCCAAGCCCGAAGTCGGGGAGGTGCTGTCTATATACTTAGTTGCCTCAGCTGACTCAGTTAGCATGGTTCTGGTCAAGCAGGAGGGGGCTGAGCAAAAGCTTGTGTATTTTTTCGCCCATCTGCTGAAAGGAGTCGAGTGCCGATATACGACACTCAAAAAGTTGGCGTATGTGATGTTGTTAGGTGCTTAGAGGCTTCGGCCTTATTTTCTGGAGCACCCCATCGTTGTCCTGACCAACAGCAACCTGGGTCGGGTAGCCTCCAATCTAGAAGCGTCGGGTCGATTGATCAAATAGACCACTGAGCTGAGTGAATACGATATCCAGTACCAGACTCGCCCCGCCATCAAAGCACAAGCATTAGCAGATTTTTTGAGCGAGTTACACTCGGAGGAGCCCGAAGAAGCCTGACAAGTGTATGTGGATGGCTCGTCGGCTCGGTCGAGCATTGAGATTGGCATCTTGATGGTCTCCCCGAAAGGGGAACAATTGCACTTATCCGTCTGACTCGAGTACAGAGCCACAAATAACGAAGCCGAGTATGAAGCCCTCATAGCTGGGCTGCAAGCAGCTAAGCACGTGGGAGCCACCCTGGTGGTATTATACTCCGACTCTCAACTGGTCACCCAGCAGGTCGCTAGTCAGTTTGAAGTCAATAGCGACCGGCTCCAGACCTTCATTGATGCCTACAAGAAGTTGAAAGCTGAGTTTCAGGAGGTGTAGATACAGAAGATCCCCAGGGAAAGCAACCTAAGGGTGGATGAGTTAGCTAAATTAGCTAGCTCGGTCAGCTCTTGGGTACTTCCTCAGCTGGACAGGCCGGTATTAATGATCATGCAGATAGAGAAGCAGGCCGAGCTGGAGCTAGGATCCGACTGGAGAACACCACTCATTACCTACCTGACGGAGGGGGTCGTCCCGGTCGACCGAGAAGAGGTCTGACTGCTTAGAAAGCGGTCAATCCAGTACACCATGGTCGGGGATGTGCTATACAAGAGGTCTTTTGCACGACCTCTACTCAAGTGCCTGGGCGAGGAAGATGCAGATTACGTGCTTCGAGAAATCCACATGGGAGTCTGTGGAAGCCACGCTGGATCTCGGGCTGTGGCCCGAAAAGCACTACTGGCCGGCTATTACTGGCTGACCCTGCAGAAGGACGCCGACAAGTTAGTTTCCACGTGCCTGTCCTGCCAGAAGCACCACTACCTCCCGCATCGACTTGTGGAGATGATGAAGGCATCGACAGTTTCTTGCCCATTCGATTAATGGGGCATAGATATCGTGGGTCCATTCCCGACCGCCGTGGCTCAATAGAAGTTCCTATTAGTGGTCATCGACTATTTTTCCAAATGGATAGAAGCAGAGGCCCTGGCGCGCATCACCGAGCAGGCTGTGATCAAGTTCCTGTGGCAAAACATCCTATGCCGATACGAAATTCCTCATAAACTCGTATCAGATAATGGAAGGCAATTCCAGGGCCGGAAAATACAGGAATGGTGCTCAGCCTACGACATTAAGCAAGCTTTCACTTCGGTGGCGTACCCATAAAGCAACGGTCAGGCAGAAGTGGCCAACCGCGAGATCCTGAGAGGGTTGTAGATCAAATTGGATCATGTTGAAGGGACGTGGGTGGACGAGTTGCCGAGTGTCTTATGGGCTCTGCGAACCACACCCAAGGAAACCACGGGCCACACACCCTTCCTGCTAGTCTATGGAAGCGAGGCCGTGGTGCCGGTCGAGGTTGGGTGTGAGTCAGACTGGCGAAGGGCTTATGATGAGGATAATCCAGAGAGAAACACCTGGAGCTGGACTTGGTCGAAGAAATTCGCGATAAGGTAGCTGCTCGGATGTTTGCTTATCGCCAGAAAATGAAGCAAAGGTATAACCGGAAGGTGTTGCCCAGAACGTTCTAGGTCGGTGACCTTGTCTGAAAAAGGATCAAGCCGGTCGGGGATGTCAGCAAACTGGAGCCACAATGGTGAGGACCTTTCAAAGTGGGGCAGAAGTTGGGCTCAGGGGCATACTACCTAGAAAATGAATAGGGGAAGAGGCTTGATCGGCCATGGAGTGTGATCCACCTCCAACCCTATCGAGAGGCAGAATGAGAGCATTGTAAAACAAATGTACTGCCTAAACTATAATGATAGTGGAAGAAGGAGGTCCTCGCTCAACTTGCAGGTGCTCCAGATTCTCGTCTTCGTACGAGTTATAACCAGGACCAGCTCCTGCGCACCCCTCGGCTCGGCTCCCAGTCGGACGCGTGGCGACCAACGCTCCCTGGGTACTATCCGACCGAGTGTCCAGACTCTCGCCTTGCCAGCGAGTTATAAGCGGGCCAGCTCCCGTGCACCACTCAGCTCAGTGTCCCCGATCGGATGCGTGGCGGCCCACGCTCCTTAGAATCGGCCTGACCGAGTGTCCAGACTCTCGCCTTGCCAGCGAGTTATAAGCGGGCCAGCTCCCACACACCCCTCGGCTCGGCTCTCAGTCGGACGCGTGGTGGCCCACGCTCCCGGGGTACTATCCGACCGAGTGTCCAGACTCTCGTCCCCGCACGAGTTATAAGCGGGTCTGCTCCTGCGCACCCCTCGGCTCGGCTCCCAGTCGGACGCGTGGCGGTCCACGCTCCCTGGGTACAATCCGACCGAGTGTCCAGACTCTCGCATTGCCAGCGAGTTATAAGCGGGCCAGCTCCCGTGCACCACTCGACTCAGTGTCCCCAATCGGACGCGTGGCGGCCCACACTCCTTAGAATCGGCCTGACCGAGTGTCCAAACTCTCGTCTTCGTACAAGTTATAAGTGTTAGATCGTTTCCGTACGGTAGAGGGGGTGAATAGTGTTTCTTCGGTTCGTTCTTCCTACATGGTTAGTTTGCGCAGCGGAATATACAATAAAAACAAAACTAACAATGTAAAACAATGCTAACAAACCGATTTACTTGATATCCACCCTGAACGGGTGACTAATCCAAGAATCCGTCGGTGGATCAATCCCCGGATAACCTCCGGCTAGTCCTAGTCGCTCCTTGTGGGTGGAGAAACCTTGCCACAGCACCTTGACACGATCTGGACTGTAAAGACTACTAGCAAGCCTTAACCAAGCATGTTTTGTCAAGAATCTCAACCACCACAAAGTCCTCTTTAAATAGGACTCGGGCTGAAACCCTTGCCACGAGTCGACTGCTCCCAGGACAGTCGACTGGTGTTACTGAAATACGACCGTTGCACCCCAACGTTCGAATTCTCAGCCAACTCACCAGCCACCTACCAGTCGACTGCTCTCAGAGCAGTCGACTGGTCCCCCAGCCAGAATCTTTCTGTGAGTTTCTCAGTCGACTACCCAAATGGCAGTCGACTGCCCCACTCACATACCTAGGGTTTTCCTTCCCGAGTACATTTCACTCCGCACTCAAACCTTAGGACTTTCTCGAGTATAATCACACAACACTCGTACCCTCACGACTCGACTGACTCCTCATCCGCAACCTCGACTATTGCTTTTGCACCCTCTTCATCTTCGGCTCCCGTCTCTCGGATGCACGCAAGCCTCCAACTTGCCTCCATGCCATCCTTCACGCATGCCTCGAAGTTCACACCCATCAACTCATCGTCCCTGCTGTCCAAGGTCCCTTAGGTGCGCACACAAGCCTCCAGCTTGTCTCCATGTCACCCTTCACCGTACTAAGGCCATCCAGTTAAGTCCATATGTGTAACCTATACATCCTGCACACTCAACATACACGTATGAGATAACAAGGGTAAACCTAACCTAAACTCTTTTCCCAAACATCAAAACACTTGGTCACTCCGGACCACAGATTGCCTCAACAATAAGCGAGCATGCTCCCGCGCATCCCTTGGCTCGACTCCCAGTCAGACGCGTGGCGGCCCACGCTCCCTGAGTACTATCCGACCGAGTGTCCAGACTCTCATCTCCGCATGAGTTATAAGCGGGCATGCTCCCGCGCACCCCTCGGCTCGGCTCCAAGTCGGACGCGTAGCGGCCCACGCTCCCAGGGTACTATCCGACCGAGTGTCCAGACTCTTTGTTGGATCGAGAGAATACGATAGAGGGGGGGGTGAATATCGTAAAGCGTTTCGGATTTTAAAGAGAGTATGCACAGCGGAATTTTAACACAAAAACCAAACGCAAACACCATGATTTACTTGGTTCGGAGTCGCGGTCGGCTCCTACTCCAAGGCCCACGGTCGTTGACCGTTTACTGCGGACAATACTATAGTCGCGCAAATAATTACAAGAAGATGTACAGTAGTAGTGCAGAGAAAGTACAATTAAAAAATTAACTCTTCTTTACCGACGCCCGGTGTAGACCGTTCTTCGGTAAAGAAGTACAATTAAAATTTTAAATTTTTACGTGCAGCGGAAGAATTTGTATAAAATAATTTCCTAAATTATTTTAACTTCGTATCTAGCATGCAACCTTATAGTGTGTTGACATAATCATAAAATAAAACTTTGTGGAAAAGTAAACTAATTTACATTGTACCTCTCGTAACTCGAAGTAAGGGACGAGATCCAACCGTAGCGTCCCTTGGAAGCTCCGCCTCTATTCGCGTCCACGTCGAGTTCTCTTCGGGATGACTTCGCAAAGTCACGAGTTTTGCGCCGACGAGAACTACTAGATTCTCTATAGGCACAACAAGAAAGATCAAGAGAGGAAAGGGAAACTAACCACCAAGAAAACGGAATCGAATTCCGGGAAGAGAGGAGTCGCTATCCGCTTCTTCTTCTTCTTGTTTCGTTTCTCCTTCTTCTTGAAGCTCACGGCAACCTTGCTTGGTGTTGATAGGGTGCGCCGGCCCTAGCAAGGAAGGTGGGAGCCGGCCCTAATTCTCCAAGAAGGGCGCCGGCCCTAAGGGAAAGGAGAGGGAGAAGAGAATAAGAGAGAGGGAGAGAGGAAGTCACTAATCTCAATTAGTAAAATCGTAATAAGGGCTTGCCTTTGGTTCCTTTATATAGTAGCAACTCCTTTGCTTTAACGGAATTAACGGAATTAGTTATAAGAAATTTATCTTATAAATTCTCTTATTAATTATTCCGTTTAAGCCGAGTCTTATTATAACTAATTTATAATAAAACAAATTCTTCTTCTCTTTAAATTATGGAATAAATTTTATAAGAAATTTATAAACTTTCTTATTATGGAAAAATCAATTCATAATTGATTTTATAAAATTAAAATAAACCAATTCATGGATTATTTTAACTTCCATAAAAAGAATAAATTTCTACAAATTTATTTATATAAATTTCTTTATACAAATTTATTTATCCATAATTTATAAAATAAATCACACTAAATTTATTTTATTAATTAAACCAATTAAATTGGTTTTTCTCCCTTTAATGGCCGGCCAATACCAAGAGGGTGGACACCCTCTTTGGTCGGCCAAAACAACCCGAACCGGTCGCGAATTAAACCCATTTAATTTGCCCAAAAAGCCTTCAAAAGACTCAGCTATTTTTAGCTTCCATTGCGCCTCTGATTAACTCAGATTCGACTTATTTCTCTTGATCGGAAAATCTAATTTTCAACTCGTTTTAAATCCCTCGGATTACTCGTAGTGCGTGTGACTAAATAGGCTTTCGATTTATGTTGGCCGTCTATAATCAACCAATTATAGAACGATCATGAGTGGTATCTAGTAGTACATCATGATCCCCAATTAATCGAAAGATCAACGGTTTGACCTCAGAAGAAATTATTCTGAAACCCTTCAGTAGCTCTAATGAGTCGTGCCCCATTCCCTTCACCATCTTATACACACTTGGTTCAGGACACGGTCTATTTGTGTCAGTCCCCACTAGGCTGACTACGTCACACCTAGCCCAAGTAATGTCTTTCTCGTCCTTTGGATTTCTAATTACTCTCATGTATTTAAGAGACTCGCACTCTTAACATGATATACTCTGGCCAGAGGTTTTGAGTAACAATCCGACGATAGGCCTGGGTATACATCTCCTCGCAAGGAGTGGTGAATCTTTTGTAGGCTGTTCAAACATCTTCGGGCACTTCGGCTCATACCCAATCATCCTGGGTCCACACCTCCTTGGAGATGCTTGCTTAAGATGTTAAAGTATAAGTCTCCATGACCAAGATGACTTGAACACCGCAAGTCAAAGGAACATCGCACTTAAGCTGCAGTAAGAACTTCATTGACATATCTTTATAGATAACCATATGAAGTTTTACAGCTAGTCACTCCAATGAACTAGTTCCCTTAACTAGCATCCATGTTTATCTCCGGACATCCCAATGTCACCAGCCAGTGAAAATCAGCTGATTAGAGAATGACCCATGCTAGTCTCAACAGAATTGATAGTGTCCGTTTTTATCAATTCATCGACTAGGGATAATTTCAATACTTCACAATTGCACATTAGAGATAATCACTAGTTGTGATCCCATCACAAATTCTCTTATGCTGTGAGTTGTATTGCGGACATTCAGTAGATGAGTTTAAGATCCCAATCAAATACACAAAACATGTATACTCAAATAGTGAATTATCATTTATTAATATAAATGTTTACATCATAAGGCGATTGCCTTAGGACACTTCTCTCATATCACTAACAAACTCCCACTTGGCCTAATGTCAATCGCTACGGTATCCAATACCATAGGCTCTAACATATCCCTCAAACTTGCTTTGAGGCAAGGCCTTAGTTAAAGGATCCGCTATATTCCTTTCAGTGGGAACCCTCTCAATTTGTATGTCATTCCTACTTATAATCTCTTTGATCAGATGATAGCGTCGAAGCACGTGTTTGGATCGCTGATGAGACCTTGGTTCCTTTGCTTGTGCAATAGCTCTATTGTTGTCGCAGTAAACCAGCACTGCTTCATCAATGCTTGGAACCTCATCAAGTTTAGAGATAAACTTCTTGATCCAAACTGCTTCCGTGGTAGAATCCGCTACGGTGTCTTGTTTGGAACTTTTCCAACTTATTGCGCCTCCATTCAAAGTAAATACGTATCCAGACTGAGATTTGGAGTCATCCTTATCTGTCTGGAAACTGGCATCTGTATACCCACGTATTACCATATCTCCTTCTCCATATATTAGAAATACATCCTTAGTTCTTCTTAAGTACTTAAGGATTGTCTTAACAGCCGCCCAATGATCCATTCCTGGATCAGACTGGTATCTGCTCGTGATGCTCAGAGCATACGATACATCGGGCCCAGTACATAACATAGCATACATGATAGATCCTATCGCGGATGCATAGGGAATCTTATTCATGCAAATCCTCTCGTCTTCTGTGCGCGGACACATAGACTTTGAAAGGTTAATCCCATGCCTGATGGGAAGGTAACCTTTCTTGGATTCCGACATGCTAAACCCTTTTAGCATTCGATTTATATATGTAGACTGCGAAAGACCAAGCAACCGTTTTGATCTATCCCATAGATTCTAATCCCAAGGATATAGGTTGCTTTCCCAGGTCTTTCATGGAGAAAGTTTTGGACAACCAAATTTTAACCGTCTGTAAGACTGATATATGTTTCCTATAAGTAATATGTCATCGACATATAATACTAGGAATACGACTGCACTCCCACTAACCTTCTTGCACCACAAGGTTCGTCAGGATTTTGTGTGAGAAATCAAACTCTTTGATTGTCTCATCAAAACGGATG
>JAGFNQ010005917.1:48475-118486 GCA_024364735.1 Boesenbergia rotunda
AAATAAGTTAAATTTGGTATCCAAAATATTTTTTCCTCGTTAAGATAGGTATATAATATCAATCATTTCAATTGAAAATTTTAATTAGGATAAATTATGTAGAAAGATAAATTACGTAGAAAAATATGGATAAATTATATAAAAAAAGTGATGAATCAGGTAATAAGTGAATCTGGGGACACTAACTTGGTTTCATGAAAATTTTTCATCGAAACCCGGGTAAATTGGGAAGCACTCACTGCGGCTATCTAGAAGTCCAGCATTCCAATGTTCGCGCCCCATTTAGTGGAAAAATTCTTGTAAAACGCAGGATAAATTATGTAAGAAAAATGATTAACGAAGTTGAGTAACATCGAACCTTGGGCGACTGACCTAGTTCCACGAAAGTTTTCCATCCGCTGTTAGGGTAAATCGGGAAGCGCTCACGTCGGGCGGTCCAGAAGCCGAGCGCCCCAGGGTTTTCACTCCATTTGGAGAAAAAATTCATGTAAAATACGTCGTAGTTGGGAATCAAACCGGAATGTCTAGAATGCATGATAACTAGCCCCCCTTCCACTGTATCATAGCCCCGGGGGCAGGATAAATTAGGTAGAGGTGGAAAAAAGCGATTCGCTCGCCTTTAACGCCCCTAGCACCCCAACCAACTTGTCCCAGAACCAACACAGAGGAGGTAAATCACGAGGACTATTAGCTCGGATGTTGTGGCTAGTACGTGGAGAGGACAAACACACTGACTTTGCCAGGGTTTAACTCTCAGATCTTAAAATGATAACATCCACGTATTAACTATCAATCTATCTCGTGGGGACTAAGATAAATTAGGTAGTGCTATATATTGAGGATAGATCAATTCAATTTGATGGATTAATCAAGTGAGACAAAATTAGTCAGATGTGTTCATTGTGTTAATTAAATGAGATAAGTCATGCTACTTTAATTAGTAGATTAGATCAAGGAGATGATGAAATAGGCTAGTTCGCCTAATCAAATTAAGGTCTAAATAGGCAAGATAGATTAATCATGCCACATTAACCTCATATGAGATGGGTAAGTAAAATAAAACATGAAATTTTTTTATCATTATATACTCGTTGTTTAATCAATTGTTTTAATATTTAAACTTATACATATTATTAATTAAATTAATTCATCTTATTTCTCATATTAGCTACTTCTGCCACTACCGCTCAGCAAACTTTTTCAACAATCAAAGTAGTTCGCAATAAAATAAAAGATGATTATCTTGAATATTACTTGATACTGAATGAGATTTAATAAGAATATAGATTTAGATTTTAATATGAATAAATTTTATATTTAAAATCTCGTAGATATAACTTTGTTGAACAGTACAGCCTAGGGTAATTTTGTCGATAACTTAATTTCCAGGGGAGAGGACTTGGCTCCGTAGGGATTTGCTGTGGCTGCAAGCGATGGTTTGCATGTGAGACGGTGAGACTAAGGTTTGTTCGCGGAAGAAAATTCAAAGAAAGAAGAGAGAATATGTTTTTTTAATTCATTAACCCATTTTAAATTGGCTGAACCAATTTAACTCAATCAAATGAAGTCCAAAATAAACCAGATTTAGATCAACATACACTTTATCTCTATGCTTACCTAATAATTTTATTAGATCTCAATCCAATTTTAATTTAACTTATTCATTACGTATCTGTTTCATACCTAATAAAATTTATAGATAATAATAAAAAATGGACTACAGCGGTGTGAAAGAGAATTAAAAAAAAAAGAAAAAAATATTTTAAAAAAAAACAAACTCATTTTAAATAATCAATTTAATCTAATTTAATTTGATTCGATATTAACTTTATCAAATCAAATCTAAATTAACTCCTATTTAGACTAGACTGACATACTCCTTATTTTCACACTAACCCGATGAATTTTATTTGATCCCAATCTAATTTTAAATCAACATCTTTACTTCGTAAGGGCTAGAAGGACTGAGTATTTGGTTAAAATCGAAATAATCTAATCGAAAAAATCAATTTTTTTTTCAAACCGAACAAATGCTTATGAAAATCGAAGTAATGACTGAATCGATAAAATATGGATTCATTCAATTTTTGACCAAATTAAGCTAAATTTTAAAACTTTATTCGATTTTAAATTAAAAACTAAATTTAATTTAATTAATTATATTTTTAAATAAAAATAATTAAATTAATATTCTACTATTCTATTTAACCGAATTATAAAATTTAAAATCGAATGGAATTAATCGAAATCGAACCAAATTTTTTTTAAAAAATTGAAAACTAAATTAACTGAACTGAATTTCTGAGTTCGATTAGTTCGATATGATTAATTCGATTTTATCAACTTTTTCTCACTCCTAAGAGCTGGGCAATAGCCTAGGATAGCTCTTACATAACTTTATCTTCCTTGCATTTTGTCGACTTGCCCAAATACTTCTGGGCAAATACCGAGAGTTAAGATCATCAATTGATTTATTCTTGTTTATTAGTTGACTAGATCAAATCATAAACTCTAAATAACATGGAGAGATCAAGTTCTTAACGATTAATCCATTGATCTACAATCATTAGTCAAGTAGTTCATTCACAAAACTCTTATATTCACTGGGTGTGGGTTTCTCAACCACCAGATTTGAACCCAACATTAGTCCATTGGTCCCCTAACTTTAACTAGATCTTAAGGTCGTGTCCACCTAAGTTTGTTATCTACTCTCATCCCATTTAAACATATTACTCAACTCAGATCTCTCATGGAGTTTCTCTAAGTTTATAGGTT
Organism: Boesenbergia rotunda; assembly: GCA_024364735.1. Taxonomy (NCBI): domain Eukaryota; kingdom Viridiplantae; phylum Streptophyta; class Magnoliopsida; order Zingiberales; family Zingiberaceae; genus Boesenbergia; species Boesenbergia rotunda. Next base: position 51,251 of record JAGFNQ010005917.1, read on the forward strand.
GTCTATGATCAAGATGTGTCTTTCCGATACTCCAAGCGCTCCACTTCTCTACTTAATCATCCTTCGTATTGTTTGCATATACAATTTTCCTCTTTAATGCTTCCACTACAAAAATAACAAGGAATTACGACGGACTATTAATAAAGTCCGTCGCAAGTTGCGACGGATATATAGTATCCGTCGCCAAAGATTGGCGCCAAGTCAAACAACTGAATATAGCGACGGACATGGTAAAAGTCCGTCGCTATAGCGACGGAAAAAATAAATTATCCGTCGCTAGATTTAAGCGACGGGTCAAACACCCTAATATAGCGACGGACATGGTCAAAGTCTGTCGCTAATCGGCGACGGACAAGTTAATCCGTCGCTATATTTCTTAAAAAGGGCGATGGCCCCTTCCCCCGCGGCCACGCGAACCCTAGCGACGTCTCCCTCCGGCGATTCTCCTCCAGCGAACCCTCCTCCGATCCCAGGTACGCGAATAACCGACATTTTCCGTCTATTGTCGTTTGTTTGTGCTTACGCGGCGCCGTCGTCTTCTCCGGGCAGCCACGACAGTTGGCACGGCCACGCGCGGCCTACCGCAGTCACGCGCGGCCTGCCGTGGTCTCGCACGGCCAGCCGCGGCCTCGCGTCGGCTGGCGCGGCCTCCGGTGGCCCCACGCGGGCAAGCGTGCCCGGGCGCGGGCTAGCGCGGTCGCGGCCCGCCTGCTACGGTCGGGCGGCGCCTGCTGCGGCCGGGCGGCGCCTCCTGCGGCCGGCGAACCCTGCTGGGGCAGGGGTTAAGGTTAATTAATTAATTAATTAACTGATTAATTGACTAATTAATCAGTTAATTAATTAGTTAAATTATCGTTAATTATTTTAGATAATAATTTCCTTTGTTAAATCATAAGTTATGTAATTAATTCATCAAATGTTTGATTTATTTTAGGTTAATTGTTTGGTTAATTAGAATAATTAGTTGATTAATTGTTTGTTTAATTAGATTAATTGATTTATTAATTAGATCTTGTTTGATTAATGTTAGATTAACTGTTTGAATAATTAGATTAATTTGTTGATTAATTCTTTGATTACTTAGAATAATTGATTCATTATTTATATAATGTTTGGTTAATTAGATGTATTTTGTAGTATTGCATCAATATCAAATTTTAATATGCATGGATGATAATATGTGTGGTTTGATTAAAATGTCTTATCTGAATTCAGATACAATGTATCCGAACAAGGCATGGATGTATAATAGGTTAGACAATGGATTTATCCGTGATGAATTTTTTGCTGGAGTGGAAGAATTTGTAAACTTTACAAAGTCCTATCGTGAGTGTTTGAGTGGCACAGAGTTGAAGTGTCCATGTAATCAACGTAAATGTAGAAATATAGCTTTCCGTGATGAAGATACAGTTAAAACTCATATCGGCAGGTATGGGTTTGTTCCAGATTATTACAACTGGTATTGTCATGGAGAGCCGTATGTATATGAATTTGGTGGACCTTCTGTTGCATCATCATCAAACTCAATTGGACCAGAGACATCATATAACCCTGCTGATGCAATGCAATCAATGGTTTACGATGCAATGAATGCTTTTGATCAATCATATGTAGAACAAGTACCTACTTCTGATGTTCAGAAAATGTATGACATGTTAAAGGCTAGTGAAAGAGAATTATGGGAAGGTATTCCTTCTGATCATTCTCAATTATCTGCTACAGTAAGATTATTGAATATGAAGGCAGAACATCATTTCTCAGAACGATGTTATGATGACATATGTCAACTTATGTCAGAGTTGCTTCCAACTGATAACTGCATGACTGATAGTTTCTACAACACTAAAAAACTAATCAGAGACTTGGGTTTGTCAGTTGAGAAGATACATTGTTGTGTCAATAATTACATGATCTTTTGGAACCAAGATAGTGAATTGATGGAATGCAAAATCTGCAACCATCCCCGTTACAAGCATGGTGATCGCATGGTAAATCAAAAGAAGAAAAAAAATATTTCTTACAAAGTCATGTATTATTTTCCTTTGACTGCTAGACTCCAACGTTTGTATGCATCAGCAGCAACAGCAAGTCATATGATCTGGCATCAAAACCATGGACATGATGGAGACATTATGTGTTATCCTTGTGATTCCCCTGCATGGAAACATTTAGATTCAACATTTTCTTCCTTTGCTATGGAACCACGTAATGTCAGACTTGGACTATCTACTGATGGATTTCAGCCATTTGGAAGTTATATATGGACAACAATATTCAGTGGCCTGTTATCTTAACACCATACAACTTACCACCATGGATGTGCATGAAAGATGAATTCATGTTTCTTACTGTTTTAATTCCAGGTCCTCAAAATCCAAAAGGGCACATAGATGTTTTTTTACAACCTTTGATAGCTGAGCTGAATTATTTATGGAATATAGGTTCAGAGACGTATGACATTGCTACAAAGTCAAACTTTTTAATGCATGCAGCATTGTTATAGACTATTAGTGATTTTCCTGCTTACTCAATGTTATCAGGATGGAGCACAGCTGGAAAGTTAGCATGTCCACATTGTATGAGTCAGTCAGATGCATTTTCTTTGCCATACAGTGGCAAGATTTCTTGGTTTGATAATCATTGGAAATTTTTACCTCTTGATCATCCGTTCAGAAGAAATAAGAAACATTTCAAAAGGAATGAAGTAGTTAGGAAGTTACCTCCATTTGGGATGTCAGGCGAAGATGTGTTAAATGAAATTGATAATTATGGATTTCTACCAGTATATCAGGATGGATCAGATGATATCGACAAGTATATTATTAGAGTCAACAAATGTGGTTGGAGGAAAAGAAGTATTTTTTGGGAGCTTTCATATTGGAAATATTTACTCATTCGTCATAATTTGGATGTCATGCATATTGAGAAAAATTTCTTTGATAACATCATTAATACTATCTTAAATGTGCATGGGAAAACAAAAGATACAACAAAATCTCGTGAAGAATTGAAACAATTAGTTAGCAGGCCTGAGTTGCATCAGGATGAAACAACTGGTAAATATCCCAAGGCTTATTATACATTGGACAAAGAAAGTAAGCAAGCATTATGTTCTTGGTTGAAAAACATAAAATTCCCAGATGGATATGCCTCTAATATATCTCGTTGTGTGGATACAAATAGATCTAAAATGGTTGGAATGAAGAGTCATAATTGTCATGTGTTCATGCAAAGATTAATTCCAATAGCTTTCCAAGAATTACTTCCTAATAATGTTTGGCAAGCACTTATAGAATTAAGCCTTTTTTTCAAAAATCTGACCTCCAGAGTTGTTACGGTAGCAGATATGTTACGCCTTCAGACAGAGATTCCTTTAATACTATGTAAGCTTGAGCGAATATTTCCACCAAGCTTTTTTGATTCAATGGAGCATTTGCCTATTCATTTACCTAGGGAGGCACAGATTGGTGGTCCTGTACAATACAGATGGATGTATCCTTTTGAAAGATTTCTTAGAAAATTAAAGAATAATATGCGTAACAAAGCAAGAGTTGAGGGATCAATATGTAATGCATATCTGGTTGAAGAAGCAAGTTCATTTTGCTCCTATTACTTTGCTGAAAATGTGAAAACCAGACATCGAAAGTGTCCACGCAATCAAGATGATATTCCATCAGTTGACCCAGACATTCTTTCTATCTTCAAGTATCCTGGAAGAGCAATGGGTTCAACTCTATCTAGACGGTTAAATGACAGAGAATATCATGCCGCCAGGACATATATCCTCTTAAACTGTGAAGATGTTAAACCATACCTAAGGTATTATCTCTTGTTGTAATGAAATTAATATCAAATGATATAATCAAATTTCTAGTATGATATCAAATGAACTTATATGTCAGGTTATACTAAGAACAGTTGTACATTCAAGATCCATCGATAAGTGCAAATGAGGTAGATCAAAAGATAGAAGAAGAATTTGCATTTTGGTTTCAAATATATGTAAGTGAGTTAATATGCATTTTTTGTTAAAAATTCTTGATTACTTATTAATCTAATTTTATCACCCACCACTATTATAGGTCAATGATGACAGAATTTCAAATGTAGAAGACGACAGAATTAAAAATCTCGCATTTGGACCTCTTCGTACTGTGACAGTCTACTCGGGTTATTACGTGAATGGATACAGATTTCATGTGAGCCAACGTGATTCAGGGATGCTAACGTATAATTCTGGCATCAGTGTCAAAGGATCAACAAACAATAATGATAATGAATTTGACTATTATGGCAAGCTAGAGGAAATTATCGAAGTTGAATACCCAGCGTTGCCTTTCAAAAGATGTGTACTATTCGGGTATTCTTGGTATAATCCAACACCAAGGACGGGCACAAGGAAACATCGGTTATACAATTTAGTTGAGGTTAATTCAAGCAAAAGATTCAACAAGTTCGAACCTTTCATTTTTGCGGTGCAAGCGGGTCAAGTATTTTATTTGGAGTACCCAACTAAGAGAAGACGCCCTAGTGAATGGCTTGTTGTATGTCAAACCAAGCCTAGGTCAACAATTGAATTGCCAAATACAATCACTATCCAAAACTCCGATGCTTATCAAAATGAAGAAGTTATAATCAACTCAGTTGATTCAGAAATACAATCAGCATCTCAATTACTTATAGATGAGAATGTCTCTTACGAGAAAATTGATGATGGTGAAATATCTAGCAGTGAGGAGGTCAATGTATCAACGGATTCAAGCGATGAAAACTTGCATGTTAATTTAGTTCCATCAGATTAGGATGAATTAGATGTATTCAACATTAACTAATCAGAGTTTGTATTAAGATGAGTTGTTAATTTAGATCATGCTTCTTGTATTGAACAGGTTTATATGATGCATGATTATCCATTTGCTAGCTTTATTTAGATCATTCTGCTTGTATTGAACATTCTTCATTAGTGCATGTTTCCATTTGTCTCTAATATGCCTCATTTGCATGTTTTACCTATTCTACTTATCTGCCTAAACTTTGTGTCTAATCAAGTACCATGCCTGCACCCCGTGATCAGCGGATTATACTTACAGTCGTCGGTGACAGGTATACCTATTCTTCTTAATTATATATTTTCTTATAGAATTTGCTAATATATTTTATTTTTTCCTACAGTTTCATGCCAGATGGGCATCAGGTGTCATCTTATATATCTAAAAAATTTAAAGAAAGACTGTCACCTGCGACGACATGGGGCCACATTGAGAATGATTTGAAAGCATTCTATTACGGGGAGTTTTTAGTAAGTATTTTACATGTATATTTAATTTGATATTAGAACTTTTTTTCATACTAACCATATTAATTTTTTTTTTTACAGAAAAGGTACACCTGGGAGGAGGGTCCAGAGGAGCAATTTAAGAAGACGTGGAATGCCTACTGCTCCAAATTGTACAGGGACATGCTCTACAAATGGAGGAAGAAGGCTGATAGGCCTACAGAGGTCCCTGAGTCGATTTGGCCAGCATGGCGAGCTGTATGGGATGACCAGCACTGGCAAGAGAATGATGCGATTGCTCGAGGCAATCACAATTCAGAGGTTGCTGGGCCCACCACGGGATCGACGAAGCACACTGCTGGATCTCGTTCCATTGCCCAGCATGCCAGTGATTTGGTAAGTAGTTATTATTTTGGTTATTAAAGGCATTTAGTATATTTTTTTGGATATATTTAAGCATTATATTTTGTGTTTACAGGCTGCTGAGCTACAGAGACCTCCCACTAGTTGGGAGTTATTCAGCAAGACCCACAAGAAAAAAGATAGGTCTTTTGTCGATCGTCGCTCCCTATCTATCAATGTAAGTATATTAATTATATTTTACTTGTTTTAACATTTTATATAGACTAATTAAATTTTTATTTCACAGGAATCAATGACCACTAGAGTTGCTGAGGAACAGGCGTCTCAGCCTGCTGCAGAGGGGGAGGATGCACAGCCTCTTTCGACCGACGATGTGAATCGGATTTATTTTGAGGTCATCGGTGGGAAGAGGAAGACCGCCTGCTACGGCCTGGGCTCTCAGGCAAAGGTTACATATGATCAGATGAGAGCTCCAGGAGTTAGGGGCCGTCCAGCATCCTCCTCCTCTACCTCTAGTGAGATTCGCCATTTGCGGGAGGAAAATGAAGCCCTACGGACTCGACTCGCGTCGATAAAGGAGATGTGTGCCGGGAGGGACGCAGAATGGGCAAAGACCAGCGCAGAGTAGGCTCAGACGAGCGCAGAGTGGGCTCAGAGGGACACAGCGAGGGATGCTGAGTTGAGAGATTTGCGGGCTCGCCAGGCAAATACTAAGAATATATTACGTCATATGCAAGCTTTTGCAGCTACCCTATCGCCGATGACACAGATTGTCACGCCCCGAGGAGCCACTCGTCCGATACCGACCGGACAGTTACTCCCTCGTCCCGACGGACAATTCAACAACCAGACCACCACGCCTACCTCAGCCTGCTTGTACCGCAGCCTATAGGGTTGGAACAAGCGACTGTATAAATCGAAAACAAAAACGACGACAAAGCTGCGTACCGGTACGACTTACGACAAACGCAAAGCACAAGGCCTGCATGACTCACAAAAGTACAACTATACCGCCGTATAAAATGGCAAAATCAAACACGAATATAGCAGCGGAAAAGTAAAGTAAAAGAAACAGAAAACGGGTACCAACATGTACCACCAACAAAGTAAAAGAGACATCCCGGAATCATCTCGAAGAAATACGCAAACTGGGATAGGCTGCCGGGCACTCCAGACAATCATCCTGAAATAAAAACAAGGAGCTAACAGGGTGAGTCCTAAGAACTCAGCGAATACAGACCGATATGCACAGGAAGAAAATAATAGCAGTAAGTCACCGTCTATCTATCTACCACCATACTGAAGATAACTGCAGTAAAAAGAAATGCAGAACTGAACTATAAGCAGTAAAGGAACTACATACCTACCTGCATCGATCCAAACCCGGTAGTATGCATGTCAACCAAGTGTAGCAATCAAGTGCAGCAAACACAACCAAGTGCAGAGATGCAGAGCATGCTCATGATGCAACATGGGTCACCCCTGACGCCAGTCGGTGTAGGTCGCAATACACGCGAACCGAGTGGGTAGGGCTCTGACCTGGTCTTCCCTGCACGAACAGACGGTCTATGAGGCGGTACACGCGAGACCGAATGGGTAGGGTCGGAGACCATAAACGTACCCCACCATCGAGTGAAGTAACGCAATAAACGTCCCTGCTATCATCGGATAGGTAGGAGACCTGCTGCAGTGCCCGGGTCCGCCAACGGGGCTGCACGATAGGTCATGTGGCAGGTCTGACGGCCCCTCTCAACCACTAGGGGAGTCAAGGGTCGCCTACATATGCCCCTACACGAGTAGCAAGTACGACGGCCATCTCAACCTCCAGGGAGTCAAAGGTCGTCCCCTATGCTACGTGCAATAATGATGCGTGTCACTATCCCATGCATCATCCACTATCTAACCCTGCTGTCATCTACATGATATGCAGTAGTCCATATAATCGGTATGCACCAATACCTAAATCCTAGCGTAAGGTATAAGGTAAACTGTGCATCATCGATCCATACAGATATAGTAAGCAGTAAAATTAACGGATACAACTACCGAAGCAAAAGCACAGAGATACAGATATCAGATATCCCTACTCCTAACTATGTCTAACTATGCATAAAAGAGGTACCCGCCTCAATATGAAGAAGTCCAGGCGTCGAGAACCCCCCGTCCAAATATAATATCCGTCACAAGCCACCAAATATCCGAGTCAAAAACCTGTAGCAAATAAGATTATCATTTAGCTATAATTTCATACAATACCTAGCTAAATGTACCATCTTATTTAATTAGGATTAAACCCAAATTACCGAAATCATTTGGTTAATCACATCCCCATTCATGATCAATTTCCAAAATAGAAGTAGATCAACAACAAAGCCTAAACTTGCTGAGCAATCCATCAACACCACCTCTGACCTATAACCAACCCAAATCACAGCAACAAGCCTAATCGTTACTCAACACCCTAAGAACCGAGCTAAACAGAAGACAACCCAAATTCACAACCGAACGATTCCAATTCCAACCAAGAACAGAGATCGACTTCGAATTGATCACCTAACGCATCCACAGAGTTAACAATCCCAAATCCACTCAAGAACAACGCTACAGTTCGGAAATGGAAACCCAGAATCCAATCAAGGCGAAAATAGATATTGAAATCCCAACATCAATGCACTGGGTCGCAGACGCAAGCTAAATCAGGATGACCACAAGAAATCATACCTTTGAAAACCCTAGATCCCTGCTCGAATCGCACAATCTAGGAGAAACGGAGCTTGTCGAAGGAAATATGCTCTCCCACAGTTTCCCCTGCTTGGAAACGACGACTCCCTCTACTCCGCAGTCCTCCGAAAACCCTTCTCGTGTTTTCCCGGCAGTGGCGTGATCGGCGCTCGCTCGAGAGGAAACTCCGGCGTAGGTCAGTAAAACCCCTGTCAACCAGCCGGAGCGGAGGCAACGCCGTAGGCTCGCGGCGCGCCGAACGGAAGAGGGAAGAAGAAGAAGGCGAAGAAGAAACCGATGCGCTGAGATCGCTTGGCTGAGATTTAGGGCATGCGAGGAAGAAGAAGGGATGGTCTCGGTCTCTCCTGGCTGCGGCAGGAGGCGAAGAGGGGAGGAAGGATCGAAGAGATTTGCTGTGGCTAGGTCACGCGTAAATGGGGAAAAAAAACTTTATAAGGGGTGGCCTTTTTGCAGAAAAATCCATTCAGCTTTTCGAAATCCCAACCATGCCTTTAATTTCGAAAGTTCTGCCTTTTAGCCCTCAAATTTCCCAGATTCTCATATTCTCCCCCACTAACAAAAAATTTGGTCCCCAAATTTATGATTTACAAGCACCATGTAAGAACATACAGTACAAACCCACTGAACAGGAGATATGCAGTATATATGTACTGAATGAAAACTCACACGTACCTCAAACAAATAAGTGGGGGTAGCGAGCTCGAATGGTGTCCTCGAGCTCCCAAGTCACCTCGGCATCCGAATGATGCTGCCATCCGACTTTAACCAGTTGGATTGTCTTGTTCCGCAACTGACGCTCCCCGTACTCCAAGATCCGTACAGGAACCTCCTCGTAGGTAGCATCTGGCTGCAGCGAACCCGGTACTTCAGATAGAATGTGTGCTGGGTCGGCCACGTATCTCCTCAGCATAGAGACGTGGAACACATCATGCACTCCGGCCAATGAAGGAGGAAGTGCCAGACGGTAAGCTACAACTCCGATCCGTTCTAGAATCTGAAAAGGTCCAATGTACCGCGGAGCTAGCTTACCTCTAAGTCCAAATCTCTTCACCCCTTTCGTGGGTGAAACATGAAGAAAAACATGATCGCCTTCCGAGAACTCCAGAGGTCTCCGTCTTTAATCAGCGTAACCCTTCTGGCGATCCTGTGCCTCTAACATCCACCGTCTGATAGTGCGTACAAGCTCCGCCTCCTGCTGAGCTCTCTCTGGTCCTAACAGCTGGGCCTCCCCAACCTCCTCCCAGAGAGTGGGGGTCCGACATGGCCTACCATACAACGCCTCATACGACACCATCTGAATCGCCGAATGATAGCCGTTGTTGTAGGCGAACTCCACCAAGTGTAAATGATCCTCCCAGCTGCCTCCGAAATCCAGCACACATGATCTCAGCAGGTCCTCCAATGTCTGAATCGTACGCTCCGACTGACCATCTGTCTGCGGGTGAAATGCTGTACTGAACCGTAGATTTGTCCCCATGGCCCTCTGTAGGCTCTGCCAAAAACGGGAAGTGAATCGAGGGTCTCTGTCCGATATAATGCTCAGGGGTACTCCGTGCAATCTGACGATCTCTCGACAATATAACTCCGCTAACCTGTCGAGGGAATCCGTCCTCCGAATCGCTAAGAAATGTGCTGATTTGGTTAATCGATCCACGATCACCCAAATCGCATCGTGACCTCTCCTAGTCCATGGCAGTCCCACCACAAAATCCATCGTAATGTGTTCCCATTTCCACTCGGAAATGGGAATCCTCTGAAGTAACCCAGCAGGTCTCTGGTGCTCTGCCTTAACCTGCTGACAGACGAGACATCTCGCAACAAAACTCGCAATGACCCTCTTCATGTTGTTCCACCAATAGGAACGCCTCAAATCACGATACATCCGAGTCCCGCTTGGGTGTATAGCAAACCGCGAACGATGAGCCTCCTGTAACAGCTCCTCCATGACGGGGTGTGACTCTGGTACACACAGTCTACCTCGGAAACACAGGGCACCCTCATCGTCCCGCGTAAAGTCAGACGGCTGTCCGGCGGAAATACGACTGCTCAGAGACTGCAGATGCTGGTCACTGGCCTGTGCCTCTCTGATCCTGGACCTGATAGCTGACTGTGCAAACATAGTCACCAACAAACCCCTCTCTGTCTGGGACTGCTCCTCTAATCCCAGCTCTGAAAAACTCTGGATCAACTCTGTGACAATCACCCACTGACAGGCTAAGACATGCTCTGGTCTTCCTACTCAGTGCGTCTGCTACCACATTGGCTTTCCCAGGATGATAGCCAATGGTGCAATCATAGTCCTTCAGGAACTCCATCCATCTCCTCTGTCGAAGGTTCAGTTCTCGCTGAGTGAAGAGATACTGAAGACTCCGGTGGTCCATGAAGATCTCGAAGGTGATCCCATAAAGATGATGCCTCCAGATCTTCAACGCAAAAATAATAGCGGCCAACTCCAAGTCGTGTACGGGATAGTTCCTCTCATGGTCCTTCAGCTGCCGAGAAGCATAAGCAACCACCCATCCATACTGCATAAGCACAGCGCCCAATCCGAGGAGAGATGCATCGGTATACAAAGTGAAACCCTCCTCTCCAGACGGCAGTACAAGAACTGGCGCAGATACAAGCCACTGCTTCAGCTCCTGAAAGCTGGTCTCGCATGCCTCGGTCCAAACAAACTTCACGCCCTTTCTGGTCAGGCGTGTCAGTGGTGCAGCAATACTAGAAAACCCCTCGACGAAGCGTCGGTAATAGCCAGCTAAGCCCAGAAAGCTGCGCACCTCGTGAACTGACTTAGGCTGCTCCCAACCGGTGACAGCCTCAATCTTCTGTGGGTCGACAGAAATGCCCCTGCTGGACACAATATGGCCGAGAAAACCCACGGACGATAATCAGAAAGCACACTTGCTGTACTTCGCATATAGATGCTCCCGCCGAAGAGTCTCCAAGACAATGCGAAGGTGCTGAGCGTGCTCCTCTGACGAACGAGAATAGACCAAAATGTCGTCGATAAATACAATGACGAACCGATCTAAGTACTCCAAGAATACCCGGTTCATGAGATCCATGAACACTGCAGGCGCATTGGTGAGCCCAAATGGCATCACCACAAACTCATAGTGCCTGTATCGGGTACGAAACGCTGTCTTCTGGATATCAGAATCTCTGACCCTCAGCTGATGATAACCTGATCGCAGATCTATCTTTGAGTACACTGATGTATCTCTCAACTGGTCAAACAGATCATCAATCCGTGGTAAGGGGTATTTGTTCTTAATAGTGACTGCATTCAACTGCCGATAATCGATGCAAAGTCGCATAGAGCCATCTTTCTTCTTCACAAATAATACCGGAGAACCCCATGGAGAGACACTGGGTCTGATGAAACCCCTGTCCAATAACTCCTGGAGCTGAACCTTCAGCTCATCCAGTTCCTTCGGTGCCATCCGATACGGAGCCTTTGATGCCGGCGCGGTCCCCGGAATCAGCTCAATAGAAAACTCCACTTGCCTCTTAGGAGGCAACCCTGGTAGCTCATCTGGGAAGACATCAGAAAACTCTCGGACCACCGGAACATCTGAGATCTGAGGACTGCTGCTGACATCTGTACCGATCAACGAGATCAAAAATCCCCGGCATCCCTGTGACAGAAGCCTCTGCGCCTGAAGAGCGGTGATGACCGATATACCATCATCCCGAATGCCAAGGAAATCCCACGAGGGTTGGCCAGGAGGTCGGAAAGTGACCACCCTCGAATGGCAATCGACAGTAGTATGGGAGGCCGTCAGCCAATCCATGTCAAGGATGATGTCAAACTCGATCATATCCAATACGGAAAGATCCACGGTAAGGATGACATCACCAAAATCTAGAGGACGCCCCTTGGCCTCCTGGGTGACCTCCAATACCTCTCTGGAAGGTAGGGACACAGACAAAGGTTGTGCCCTAATCGTCGGTAACCTACAGACTTTGCTCAAGAACAGTCGTGATATAAAGGAATAGGTACTACCAGTATCAATAAGTAATTCTGCAGAATGCGCATAAAGGGAAATGGTACCTCTGAAAACAGAACCGTCAGCTCTCTGAGCCTCCTCTCGGGTGAGTGCATACACTCGACCCGTCTCAGGTGGCGGTGGGGGTAAAGCAGGTACTGGTGGAGGCTGTGGTGTAGAAACTCTAGACGACTGATGAGGTAGATACACCGCAGGCTGATGTCCGATATAAGACTGCTGCTGCAGTTCCATAACGGGGTGCTGAGGGATCGCTGATGAATGAGTATGCTCGGGGCCCTGCCCGAACATATAATACACATGCACGGGCGGAGGGGCGGTCGGCTGAGTCCGCGAAGAAGTCCGTGACCCCCGTCCCCCGCGCTGTGATCGTGCCGGACCAGCACGCTCTACCTGTGATGCGACTCCGGATGACGTATCTTGTGCCTTCCGTGCACAATCACGGCTCATATGTCCCGGCAACTGACAGTAGTAGCACACTGCCTGCGCCATGGTGCACTCCGATCTGTCGTGGCTCCTGGAACCACACTGCGCGCAACGGTGTCTAATGGGGGCCCTCTGGTCGTGCTGTGAAGTCTGGGAGGAGTCCGTCGTCGTACGTCCAGATTTCTGAGGCTCGGATGTAGCCCCAGAAATACCCTGCCCTGGCTGCCTCTGCCTGCCTCGCTTCCGCGAGGTCTGCTGTGACTGAGGCTGAGCTGCATCCGAAACTGGTTGCTTATCTTTCTTCTTGTCCACGAACAGTCGCTGTTGAGTAGACTCGATGATCAGGGCTCGCTCTAGCACCTGTCGATATGATGTAATGTCGCAGGTGGACAGCTGAAGCTGAATATTCGAGGCCAGCCCTCGAATAAAATGCATCCTCCGCTCCCCATCGTCTGCAACTAACAGGGGACAATACTCCGCCAAGCGGTTAAACTCCGCATCGTACTCTAATACCGTCTGATCCCCTTGCTGGAGATGCAGAAACTGCTCACGATGAGTCATCTGATATGCTGCGGGAAGGTACTTCTGTCGGAAGGCCTCCCTGAACATGCCCCAAGTAATCGGCTGCTCGCCATAGATGGTATGCTGAGCTGTCCACCATGTCGTGGCCCGCTCTCGCATGTGGTAGGCCGCCAATCCAACCTTCTCCCAGTCGGAGCAGGACATATATGAGAAGGTATCCTCCACAGTGCTAAGCCATGATTGGGCTACGCCCGGATCGGTCCCTCCGTGGAAAAGTGTGAACCTGCCCTTCACGGATGCAGCCAATGCTGGGATCCGTGATCTGTCCATGATTCGGCCCACAGGGGCCGCTGGTACCGTAGGTGGTACGGGTGAGGCGACTGGCGGCACTGCCGGGGGTACTGACTGCGATGCCTGTCCCGACGCTCCGAAGGTCTGCCCCTCCAAAGGTACTGTCTGAGCCGGCAGAGGTGTCGGATGAGTAGAAGCCAACACCGGCTGCAAAGTCTGAATCAACTGCTGTAGCGTCTGTAGTACTAGGTGGATCGGCTGCGATGCTGACTGCTCCGCTGACGGTACCGTAGCGGGTACCACCGGGGGTGCTACGGCAGGAACCACCGGGGGTGCTACGGCAGGAACCACCGGGGGTGCAACAGATGGCACTGTCGGGGGTGCGACTGGAACAGCTGTCAGAAACGGCGAAGGGGTCCTCGGTGATGGAAGCCTCTAGCCCGGAGACGTCTGTCTACGGCGTCCAGTACGAACCACAGGTCGTCTCTCTGGAGACTCCGCCTCTGCTCCGATAGTCGCATCACCCGTAGGCTCCCGAGTCAACCGCTGTGGTGGTTGCCGAGGGCCACCACGGGGCCGAGGCGGGGTCAGCTCGATACCACGGGGCATACCTGCACAGATATGACCCAATCATTATTACCGTTATTCTTATAACTATCAACAAGATCTTACCGTTACATAGGGATCGTCTGGAGAGGTCCCGTCGCCGCCATGTCCCAACCACGTCCATCGAGAGATAACTCCGACATAAAATCCGAAGGACACCCACCAGACCACAAAGTATCTCGAGAACCTAGCTCTGATACCAAAAATTGTCACGCCCCGAGGAGCCACTCGTCCGATACCGACCGGACAGTTACTCCCTCGTCCCGATGGACAATTCAACAACCAGACCACCACGCCTACCTCAGCCTGCTTGTACCGCAGCCTATAGGGCTGGAACAAGCGACTGTATAAATCAAAAACAAAAACGACGACAAAGCTGCGTACCGGTACGACTTACGACAAACGCAAAGCACAAGGCCTCCATGGCTCACAAAAGTACAACTATACCGCCGTATAAAATGGCAAAATCAAACACGAATATAGCAGCGAAAAAGTAAAGTAAAAGAAACAGAAAACGGGTACCAACATGTACCACCAACAAAGTAAAAGAGACATTCCGGAATCATCTCGAAGAAATACGCGAACTGGGATAGGCTGCCGGGCACTCCAGACAATCATCCTGAAATAAAAACAGGGAGCTAACGGGGTGAGTCCTAAGAACTCAGCGAATACAGACCGATATACACAGGAAGAAAATAATAGCAGTAAGTCACCGTCTATCTATCTACCACCATACTGAAGATAACTGCAGTAAAAAGAAATGCAGAACTGAACTATAAGCAGTAAAGGAACTACATACCTACCTGCGTCGATCCAAACCCGGTAGTATGCATGTCAACCAAGTGCAGCAATCAAGTGCAGCAAACACAACCAAGTGCAGAGATGCAGAGCATGCTCATGATGCAACATGGGTCACCCCTGACGCCAGTCGGTGTAGGTCGCAGTACACCCGAACCGAGTGTGTAGGGCTCTGACCTGGTCTTCCCTGCACGAACAGACGGTCTATGAGGCGGTACACGCGAGACCGAATGGGTAGGGTTGGAGACCATAAACGTACCCCACCATCGGGTGAAGTAACGCTCTAAACGTCCCTGCTATCATCGGATAGGTAGGGGACCTGCTGCAGTGCCCAGGTCCGCCAACGGGGCTGCACGACAGGTCATGTGGCAGGTCTGACGGCCCCTCTCAACCACTAGGGGAGTCAAGGGTCGCCTACATATGCCCCTATACGAGTAGCAAGTACGACGGTTATCTCAACCTCCAGGGAGTCAAAGGTCGTCCCCTATGCTACGTGCAATAATGATGTGTGTCACTATCCCATGCATCATCCACTATCTAACCCTGCTGTCATCTACATGATATGCAGTAGTCCATATAACCGGTATGCACCAATACCTAAATCCTAGCGTAAGGTATAAGGTAAACTGTGCATCATCGATCCATACAGATATAGTAAGCAGTAAAACTAACGGATACAACTACCGAAGCAAATGCACAGAGATACAGATATCAGATATCCCTACTGCTAACTATGTCTAACTATGCATAAAAGAGGTACCCGCCTCGATATGAAGAAGTCCAGGCGTCGAGAACCCCCCGTCCAAATATAATATCCGTCACAAGCCACCAAATATCTGAGTCAAAAACCTGTAGCAAATAAGATTATCATTTAGCTATAATTTCATACAATACCTAGCTAAATGTACCATCTTATTTAATTAGGATTAAACCCAAATTACCGAAATCATTTGGTTAATCACATCCCCATTCATGATCAATTTCCAAAATAGAAGTAGATCAACAACAAAGCCTAAACTTGCTGAGCAATCCATCAACACCACCTCTGACCTATAACCAACCCAAATCACAACAACAAGCCTAATCGTTACTCAACACCCTAAGAACCGAGCTAAACAGAAGACAACCCAAATTCACAACCGAACGATTCCAATTCCAACCAAGAACAGAGATCGACTTCGAATTGATCACCTAACGCATCCACAGAGTTAACAATCCCAAATCCACTCAAGAACAACGCTACAGTTCGGAAATGGAAACCCAGAATCCAATCAAGGCGAAAATAGATATTGAAATCCCAACATCAATGCACTGGGTCGCAGACGCAAGCTAAATCAGGATGACCACAAGAAATCATACCTTTGAAAACCCTAGATCCCTGCTCGAATCGCACAATCTGGGAGAAACGGAGCTTGTCGAAGGAAATATGCTCTCCCACAGTTTCCCCTGCTTGGAAACGACGACTCCCTCTACTCCGCAGTCCTCCGAAAACCCTTCTCGTGTTTTCCCGGCAGTGGCGTGATCGGCGCTCGCTCGAGAGGAAACTCCGGCGTAGGTCAATAAAACCCCTGTCAACCAGCCGGAGCGGAGGCAACGCCGTAGGCTCGCAGCGCGCCGAACGGAAGAGGGAAGAAGAAGAAGGCGAAGAAGAAACCGATGCGCTGAGATCGCTTGGCTGAGATTTAGGGCGTGCGAGGAAGAAGAAGGGATGGTCTCGGTCTCTCCTGGTTGCGGCGGGAGGCGAAGAGGAGAGGAAGGATCGAAGAGATTTGCTGCGGCTAGGTCACGCGCAAATGGGGAAAAAAAACTTTATAAGGGGTGGCCTTTTTGCAGAAAAATCCATTCAGCTTTTCGAAATCCCAACCATGCCTTTAATTTCGAAAGTTTTGCCTTTTAGCCCTCAAATTTCCCAGATTCTCACATTCTCCCCCAAAAATTTGGTCCCCATGAATTGGTAAAAATTTTATAAATTTTCTAATTTGGAGTTTGGGGACTCACCAATCGGCTGACTCAACCCATTAGTCGACTAAACTAGATAACCACTAATAGAGAATCTTTTTGTTCAAAGTCACTAAGACCATGATTCAACCATTAGTTAATTAATGTCAAGTAATAAAATTGGTTGGAGTAAGTGATTCAAAACATCAATTTACCTAAGGATGCAAATAAAACGAATCAAATAGTATAAAAATATTGATATTTGAATTAAGCTTCAAAAATATATTTAATATTCAAATTCGATTTGAATTTCAAAAATATAAATAATTTTAGCTCTAGTTCGATTGAAAATAAAATTCAATTTCAAAATTGATATGAATAGTTTGAACTTTGATTCAAGCAGATCGAACTTTAACTTCAGATGATTCAAATTCGAGCTCAATAAGATTCGAATTATTCAAATCCTAATTTGATTACATTCACACTAGAATTATGTGCAACAGAATAAAAATAAAACTTGGACAACAAATTTTTATTCGAACTTCCCACCCCTAGCGCTCACTTAACTATCGGGATTTATAAATTCTAGTACTTAGCCTAGAGGTCTAGAGTTCGAATCCTGAGGAAGGCAAAAATCCACTGGCCAGGGGTGGAAAGTTCTTGTGAGTAACGACGGTCGACGACCGACGACCAAAGGGGTCAGGTTGTTGGGCCGCCAAAAATGAAATTTGGCTGCCCAAGGGGCCGAGGGGTCGGGTCGGCGGGTCGGGTCGTTACAATAAAAAAAAATCCGTACTAGCCACGGGTGGGAAGTACTTGTGAGTAACGGCACGGTCGACGGTCGACGACCAAAGGGGTCAGGTTGTTGGGCCGCCAAAAATGGCTCCCCGCAGGCAACCCTCTAGGCCCGAGACCCTACGAGCTTTTCACACCCGGCGGTGGATTTTTGCCTTCCCCAGATTTCAAACTCTAGACCTCCAGGCTAAGTACTAAAATTTATGAATCCTGGTAGCCAAGTGAGCGCTCACTTGGCTACCAGGATTCATAAACTTTAGTACTTAGCCTGGAGGTCTAGAGTTCGAAATCTGGGAAAGACAAAAACCCACCGTCGGGTGTGGAAAGCCCGTAGAGTCTCGGGCCTAAAGGGTTGTCTGCGGGGACCATAAAGGCCGAGATCGCTACTTACACATGTTAGTAAACTCAAATAATGGTACAACTGGTCAACTTCTAATGATCAATTTAATCTATAGGCAAATCAATTGACAAATATTGTTTTTCAACTTACGATAATAAATATATAATGTATCATTTATTTTTTAAATATATTTTTTCATTGGAAGAAAAAAAAACAAAACAAAATCAAAATGTTTTAGTATCATTCCTTATACTTTTTAGTCACTTCATCTCATTTTCAACATCAATCTCTGCGACACATCAATATTTCTACTGTTTAGGAGTTAAAGAAACATAATACTTATTAATAACATGACTTTCAATGCTAAAAGTTACCTTTGAAGATATTATGGTAATGAGTATTGTTAATATATCTCTAGTCAGAGTTGACAACACTAAAAATTTATATGTAATGAGTTTCCACCAACCAGAGCAAAAAATACATCATTTGGATTATGCCTATGACACTTTTCCTCTCAATACACATATAGCTCTGTTTTTTTAGGTTGTACCTATTAGTGCAGTCAATATTAATAGTCAAATTCAGATTTTGATGTATGACAAAAGGTTAAAGTTAGATATTATGTTTTCTAATATATTTATCAAATGTGCAAGATTGAAAAACTTGTTAGGACCTAACACCAACTAAAGTCCAATTAGGTTTAGAGGACTTGATAACTGGCAAGAAGTTTAGTTGGGTCTGCGGGACCTAACAATTGGCCGAGGTCCAAATAAGTTGATATCTGGCAGGAAGTTCATTGGGTCTGCGAAACCTGACTACTATTGAAGTCCAAATGAGACATTTGGTAGGAAGACTTGGTGAGTCAAGCGTCAAGTAAGATTGCAAATAGTAAGTAAAGGTAAGCATTGGATGAGAGAGATCCAGTAAGGACGAAACCCAATGGAACTATAGGCACTAGTCCAACTTAGTGTCATTTCGAATCTAAATTAAGAACAAGAATAAATCCTTGTCTTAGTAAAGATAGGATCTGATTAACTCATATTAATTTTAATGTACTAAACTTGTTTTGTAGAGTATACTTTATTTTCTTGGACTAATGAATTTTGCAAGATCAAAATGTAAAATTCAACATCAGATGAATAGTAATTAAGGTGTCTCAGATCAGACTAGAGACACCTTAGATAACTAAGGGGCCCCTGCGAAGTTAATCATCGATGATGAGATTTCAACTGTTGGTGGCACATTGGAGTCAACTGGAGGCGCGTTAGTTTATACTAGAGCCACCTCGGATGCAAATGAAGTGCATTCAAGAAGATAAAATGTACAGTTTACGCATCTGATATAATTTGATGATTGGGGCACCTTGGTGAGTGATGGAAGCTACCTCAACAACCTATAAAAGAGGTCTTCGTGAATTAAAGACAATCATATGCAAACCTCGTCGACTATTCTACTGCGATATTCTTGTGTTGGTGCCATTCTACTACGCTACTATGCTCGATCATTACTGGCAAACCAACACCAACACACGAGCGCATTCGAACTTTCATCTTTGTGTTAGGTAACATTTCATTTAATGTTCATTATTGCAGATAGGAAGTGTAGCTTGTTACACTTTCTATTTCTTTGTTGTATGCGATTACTCTATCGAGAGTTTATCGATAAAGAATTTTTAGTGGATTATCCGTCGGAAAAGTTTAAGGGGCCTGAGTCTTAGAATAGGAGTCGTCGAATGTTCTAAACCAAGTAAATCGACCATGTTGCGTTTTTATTCCAAGATTTCTTTACTTATTATTTTCTTTCCACCACGCACTCAATTTTAAAAAAATTAGAAAGCCACAAATCTTTAAAAATACATATGATTCACCTCCTCTCACGTGCATTGATCTTACAATACCATTTTAATTTATTTTAAATAATAAGAGAATTCAGACCTTCCAAAAGAAAAGGTAGTATATTCTCTATTACTTTAAGTTGAGTTATTGCTATCTTGAGATTCAGAGTTGGTTTTTGATTCTTGAAGTCTTTCAATAGCTACATCTTGTTAGGATCAAAAGGAATTTAGATATATTTATAATAGTATGATATTGTCCACTTTGGACCTACGCTCTCATGATTTTTCTCTTAGGCTCAATCCAAAAGGTCTCATATCAATGGAGATATTTTTCTCTTATAAGCCCATGATTTTTTCTATGTGTTTTTAATGTGGGACTATGTTTATAATCTTACAACCCTAACACATCTAAATATCCCTTATAAATTACACAAAAGATTGTGAACCTTTTTAATATTATTCTTTGATTACTTTGAGTTGAGTTGTTACTACCTTGAGATTCAAAGTTGGTTTTTCATCCTTGAAGCTTTTCAACAGGTGCATCTCTATATTCCTTATAAACTTGAAGCTTTTCAACAGGTGCATCTCTATATTCCTTATAAACTGTATACAAAAGCCTTTGGATCTCTTCAATATTACTCACTAATTCTAATAAGTTATAAAGTTTAGGAAAAGTAATTCATTAACTTGCATTTTATATCCAGGATCCAAAAATAAACCAACAATCATTAATAAATTGTACTTACACCAATATTTATCAAATTTTCCCTTCATTTTTTTTACCATTTTTCTAATAAACTCTTCTTCATCACCAGTTTTATCATCTAAAATTACTTTTACTCAGTAGACTTTATTTAGAAAATGATTGACAGTAGGATACTCACTTCTAGAAATAATTTTGGTCACATCATAAAATATTTTTGAGATTGAAAATTCTTTATGTAATTTCTACCAATCATATTTTGTTGGACAATGAACATAGTGAGGTACTCGGTCTTTAAATCTTGAAAAAAAAACTTTTTTTGAAAGCAATTGATGTTCTCAATGTCTCGTAAGTTGAATTCCATCTTGTCTTATAATCGTCAATCAATTTTCTTTCACGTAACTTTAATTACTTCACAATATTCAGTAAATTGAATAAGTCTAGCATATGTTTCTCTAATGAAATTTGTGCTCTGTCGAATTACATGAATAATATCCTTAATTTCATTGAGATCATCCTGAGCTATAAGATTTAAAATATATACAAATATTGAACATGGAATAATTTTACCCCCCAAATCAAATTTATATTTATTTTAAACAAATCTTCTTTCATATATTTAATTGTAACATCATTAGCACTGATATTATCAACAAAAATAATATATACCTTATTTTCAATATTTCATGCCCTTGCACACTTTAGAATGGTATCTGAAATTTGAGAATCGCCACGAGGAGGAGGAATATGAAAAAAGAATTATGAACACATTTATTCAATTTTTCAAGAAGTGTCAATCCAATAGCTAATGATAACCATGTATTCTATTTTTTTTATTCTTTGACTTCCATAAATATGTCATGAGGCTAAACTTTGCTATATTTTTCATAAACCATATAAGTTTTTCTTCTCGGCTTCATATATTACAAAATAACTCCTTTTTACTATTGTTTGTGATATATAAGTTCGCTCAGACATTCTACATCTACAAAACATATTAATATCTTCTTCTTCTAATAACATAAATGAATGTTCATGCATTAAGATCCATGAACTAGCTACTTCTTTCATGCATTCTATACAAAAAATTTTATCAAGTAACAAAGGTGACATTATTGTATTACACTTTCCAAGTCTAATCATAGTTGTTATTGTTTGAGTTTATCTTCAAATTTCTTTTTAGACTCCGTGATCCAAGTGTCATTTTAAATGTATTATAGTACCTGACTTTATTTGTGTGAGGAATAGATAACAATATTTACACTTATATATATCACATTTTGGATCCTTAACCACAATCATTTCCTATCATACTTGAGTTCTCCTTTCTTTCTTTGACTTATGAAACAAATTACCATCCTTAGAATCAGCCATATTATTTAAAAATGGGAAGACAAATTATAGCTGAAAATATTAGTAATGCAATAATTTATTCAAAAATACTTCAGGTTATCCTTTGCAATCAACGTATCTTCAAGAACAAGGAATAAATTACTCAAATAAATTTCATGAAAATATTATTGTACTTAAATCGAAAGTTATCGAATTGAACCACTATTCGATCCATTAAAAATCAATATTTAACAACTTATATTATTCAATAAATAAAATAAATAGAAAGATTAAATCAAAAAAAAATCTTCCAAAAATAAAATAAAAAAAATACTAGAATCAATTTTGTACTTCAAAAAAAAATATATCCAAGAGAGAAAGGAGAGACATACGCGTAAGATTTTTTTAAGCAAAAAGACGCGGAGGTGAAGAGAAGCTTCCATGTGATCTCCACTCTCTAGATCCTAACTACTAGAAGCACAATCGCATGACGACCTCTTTGTGACTCTACCCTTAGCTTTAATTTCTTTCGTTACCTTAATCAACCTTTCTTCCGGTTGATGATTTCAGTAGGATTTCAATTATCATCCGAAGTACTCGGTAGGGTTTGTGAAAAGATTAGGGATAGTAAAAGATTAATGGGTTATATCATAACCTATAACCTATTACCTATTACCTGCTAACCCATTAACCTAGTAAAATATAACATATTAACCCATTAACCAACTACTAAGTTAATGGATTATATTTTAAAATACATTTAGAAAATAATAAATATATTTAGATAACATAATAGAAAATAATAAATATATAATAAATTATCGAGCACCATTTGTTCACTCTCCTCTTCTCAACTATTTGGATCTAACCATTTACCCGTAATTTATTAGATTTTAAAAATATATTAAATAAAATAAATATTAATTAATATTTATATATTAACCTAGTGTCGGCAGTCTATCTAACTATATCAGTTTTTGTTTTTTTTCCTTTTATGATGGATCGGCCTGAATTCTATAACTACGGGCAAATGGTTCAGTTATCAGGACAACTCAAAAACCGGGCCCTGAGAAAGCCACTGGTAAAAATGAGACTGACTCTGTGTCTTTTTTTAGCCATTAATGCTTCATTTAAAAGCGCCCAGGCAGTGACACTAAATCTGTCGTGCAAACGCTTTCAATTAGGGATAATAATAAGAAAAATGATTGGGAGAGTGAAAATGGGAGAGTGAAAAGTATAATGAATGATATGACACATTGCATGCAACGATCTCCGACGGATTCATCGTGCTCCCAGGGTATAGTTTGATTCGGGGGACGATCGAAGAGCACCGATGGTGTCCAAGCGATAATCGAACGTATGCATGTAAAATGTCACGTCATATCATATCATTCACTATGTTTTTCACTCTCTCTACTATCTTGCTCTAATAATAATATGGGACGGCATGAATTTATCATTTTAATTCCTGCTCCTCATCCTTGCACTTATTTTCATTTCTGTCTAATTGAGTCCTCATCTCTTGTTCTGCGGATATTAAATTTCTATCTCTGTCCTCAACTCCTCATCGCTTCCAATGCAAATTGTTCATTCACTTGATCAAAAATATTTTTAATTTTTAAACTTTTTTTTAAATATTAATAGAAAAATTGAACAATATATATAGATACTAATATTAATTAAATAATATATATATATATATATATATATAAACTCTTATTTTTATTATCGGGACGGATTGAGAGATTGAGATAGCATCTTCAGATACACACACCAATTCAACTGTAAGAATTTGAAATATCCCCCAATATATATATATATATATATAAACTCTTATTTTTATTATCGGGACGGATTGAGAGATTGAGATAGCATCTTCAGATACACACACCAATTCAACTGTAAGAATTTGAAATATCCCCCCAATATATATATATATATATAAACTCTTATTTTTATTATCGGGACGGATTGAGAGATTGAGATAGCATCTTCAGATACACACCCCAATCCCAATGAAACCCCGAACTCATGGGAAATGTTACTATACCTATCAATTGTACAGCAGCAAAATGCCTTCATATTTTTCAAATATCTATAAATCCAATTCCAATTTCAATGAATTAAATGAATATTTTTTTAATGGATAATTAAGGATGGGTTGATGAGTCGTCCATTATAAATGCTACTTTGATAACAAATCAAATCGATGACTCATAAAATTAATAAGTTTACGTTGAACAGCTGATACCAACTTAACAACAAAAATATATCAAGCAAGCACCAGTACATTTCTGTTCCTGTCCAGTCAAACCAATAATCACCCACCTCCTTCCTCCTCCCTTCTTAATTAAATTTTGGATGGTTTGAGCATCGGAGGCAGGCATAGGCAAGGAGCAGCA
The DNA here is from genome assembly GCA_024364735.1 of Boesenbergia rotunda. Taxonomy (NCBI): domain Eukaryota; kingdom Viridiplantae; phylum Streptophyta; class Magnoliopsida; order Zingiberales; family Zingiberaceae; genus Boesenbergia; species Boesenbergia rotunda. Next base: position 75,625 of record JAGFNQ010005917.1, read on the forward strand.
ACCTCGTTGTCTTCCTTTCTTTAGGAGTTTTTTCTTCAAACTCAAAAGCTCGTGTGCTGTCTGTCCACTTCACTACAAAGCTCAATCCTAAATGAATAAATCTTCCTTCTTCATCTTCGCATGCTCCGAGTCCGAGACATGCAGAGAGAGATTGTTCAACGATGGACGAGCATTTTGAATTATCAATCTCTTTAATTCTACTGTTTGAAGCAGTCAGTAGTCAGAGTGCTGCAGAAATGGCGGAAGAAGGCGAAGAGCAGAGAAGGAGAGGTACAACGTGACTTGTCTGAATTTCCATGAAGAAGGAACAGAACGGCGGCGTGCTCTCTGTCTGCTCCTGATTCTTTGGTCCTTAATCATTCCCTGAAAATTGAAATGGCTGCCAGATTCCTCGCCTTGTACGTCTCCGTCTCTCTTCTGATGAGTTGCCCGGCGGCGCAGGTGCTGCCGAATACCGACGCCTTCTTCGTGGCCGAGTTTTTCCGGAACATGGGGGCGGCGCCGGCTGCCGACCATGGTAATTCCTCCGACGTTTGCTCGTGGGCGGGGGTGTCCTGCGAGGGGCAGCCTGAGAAAGTGACCGGCTTGGTGGCTTCAGGCCTCGGCCTATCCGGGCCGATCCCCCAAACCACCATTGCCAAGCTCACCCGACTGCGATTCCTGGATCTCAGCCGCAACAGCATCACCGCCCTCTCCTCCGACTTCGGCGAGCTCTGCGGCTCCCTCTCGCGGCTCGACGTCTCCGACAATAGCATCGGAGGCCCGCTGCCGGCCAGCATCGGCAACTTCCTTCGGATGGAAAGCCTCGACCTCGCACGCAACCGGTTCTCCGGCGAGATTCCGAGGGAGATCGGCTCGCTCGCCGGTCTCGCTCTCCTCAATCTCAGCGGCAACTTCTTAGAGACGAGCATCCCGGACACAATTTTTGGATGCGCCTCGCTGCTCATAATCGACCTCTCCCGCAACCAATTGGGAGGGGATGTTCCCGATGGATTCGGCGCCGCCTTCAAGAACCTCACCGCCTTGGATCTCTCTGAAAACCGCCTCACCGGGAAGATGCCCGATTTTTCCGGGCGTCATGCCATCGCCTATCTCAATCTTGCATTTAACAAGTTCTCTAGCCAAGAATTTCTCAATATGCAATTGCCCTCGGCACTAGAGTATCTCAATCTGTCGAAAACCAACCTCGCCGGCCATATTCCTCGTGGCATTTCTCAGTTGCTTCACCTGAAGGTGCTGGATCTTTCACTGAATCATATCACCGGTACCATTCCCGAGATCAGCACTAAGGACCTGCGAATCATAGACCTTTCTCGGAACAATCTCACTGGCGAAATCCCCGAGTCGCTGCAACAGAATCTATCAAGTATCGAAAAGTTCAATTTCTCCTTCAACAATCTCACTTACTGCGCCCAACATCTCTCGCTCGCATCGATAAATCTCTCATTCATCGGGTCGCAAAATGATTGCCCGATCGCAGTGAACCCGGACGACGTTGCAGCCAAAGGAAACTCGCGCGTGGATCTCGAGCTTGGATTTGTCATAGCTTTTTCTGCCTTCTTTTCGCTAGCAGCGCTGATCATCTCCCTGGTAATTTGCCGCCGGAAAAGGACGAGATCGTCGGCGATTAAGCAACGGTCGTGCAAGGAGGATGAGCAGACGAATCTCTCCGGTCCCTTCTACTTCCACTCGGATTCGACCCCCGTAGTAATCTTTGAGAAGCCATTGTCGAACTTCACCTTTGCCGACCTCTTGAGTGCGACGTCGAATTTCGACAGAGGGGCCTTATTGGCAGAAGAAGGGAAGTTCGGGCCGGTCTACGGAGGATTTCTTCCCGGAGGCATTCACGTCGCCATCAAGGTTCTGGTCCACGCGCCGTCGGTGACGGACCAGGAAGCGGCGCGAGAGCTCGAGAGGCTCGGTCAGATCAAGCATCCCAATTTAGTGCCGCTCACTGGTTACTGCTTAGCCGGGGAGCAAAGGATTGCGATATATGATTACATGGAGAACGGAAACCTACACAATGTGCTTCATGATTTACCACCGGGGGATCATCGGAGCATCGCCGCCGAAGGAATGACTACTTGGAGACGCAGGCACAGAATGGCTTTAGGGGCCGCGAGGGCATTGGCTTTTCTCCATCATGGATGCTTTCCCCTGATCGTTCACACAGACGTGAAGGCGAGTAGCATTTTTCTTGACTCGGCGATGGAGCCAAGGCTAGCCGACTTTGGTTTATCAGGTTTGGCAGACGGCGGGAGCGGCGGCTCCGAGCAAGAAAACGCATCGGTAACTGCCAAATCTGATGTTTATGGATTTGGGGTGGTGCTGTTTGAGCTTCTTACAGGGAAGAAACCGGTCGGAGATGAATACTGCGAGGACAAGGAAGCCACTCTGGTCAGTTGGGCCAGGGCATCGGTGAGGAGGAACGAGCTGGCGAGACTGATCGATCCGAAAATATGGGAAACCGCAGGACCTGATGCGCCGCAAATGTTGGAGGCTCTAAGAACTGCTTACCTGTGCACGGCGGACTTGCCCTCCAAGAGGCCGTCGATGCAGCAAATTGTAGGCCTTCTCAAGGACATTGAGCCCGTCGATCGTCGCTGAGAGTTGTCTTCGACTGCGAAACTTTGATTCGACGGCTTGTTCCGTTATGCTAAACCGATGTACAGTGGACATGACCTCCCTCAGACCTGCTATATATGTTATGGTTCGGTAGCTTTCTCTCTTGCATGATTTCCTTTGAGCTCGAACTAGTTAGCTGCATGCATTTTCTTCGGAATTAAACTAGTAGACAATGTTCTCCACTTGGGCAATGGCATTGTTACTTCTGCCTGACGTGCAGCTGCCGACAGTGGTTTTCTTCTTCCAGCATATGGGATGTCTATCCTCTCCTTGTCATCAAATAGAGATGCTGGTAATTTTTTGGTGAATTTTTGCAGTCCTATGTTGTGATTGATGGATTATTTGCAAAAAAAAAAAATTGATAGGGAAAGTGAAAGGTAAAATGAATGACGTGGTACTTTGTATACAGTGATCTCCGACGGATTTACCGTGTCCTTCTAGGGTATAGTTTGATTCAGGACGGCGGCCTTCGGCCGCTGATGATGTCCAAGCGATAATCAAACGTATACATATAAAATGTCACATCATTCACTTTCCCATTTTTACTCTCTTTATTATTACTCTTGCAAAAAATACGAGTTACCAACTGCCCCAAGAGGAACTCATTAAAAACCGAAATTACTGAAAGGCCGGATCCAAAGTTTGGAATTCACAAAAAGCAGTGCAAGATTTGAAAATGTTCAAAACACTTTTTTTTTTTTTTTTACCCTTCTACTCTTATAATAAATTTGACTTTTTCTCATTCCTTTTTTTTCTCTATTTTATAGATGCAACCTCTCTTTCTATCCTCTATTCTTTTATTCTTTTGTCTTTTTTTTATGCATGAACTAACTATTATTGATTTAGACCAGTCCGATTATACTCATTTCAAGTTCTATGAGTTTCTAAGGATACGTTTGAATGGTTTCATTTTCTATTTTTATTTTTTAGAAAATGATTTTATTTCATTTTTTAATTTTTCAGAAAACGTTATATCTTTTTCTGAAAATAAATATGAAAAATACAAATTAAACATGTTTTCTGAAAAATTATATTTTCTATAAAAATGAAAATGAAAAACAAACCTACTAAACGTAGCCTAAGACTGTAAAAAATCTAATGGTGTCCTCCATTATTTATTTCATTCTCTCTAAAGATGATACAATGTTATACCAACTTTTAGTTGGAAAGTAGATCTGATCTTCAAAAAATTATGTCTATGTTTGGGCCTAATCTTAATTAGACCAAGTCCATGGTAGTGCAAATTAATACCATCAGTGATACGAATATAATTAAATTGTGATGTTGATTTTTTAAAAATCAACATCATAATTATTATTGCATGTATGAGAAAAAAATATATGTATGAAAAAAAAACAATGAGAAAGATAAAAATGTAAAATTTGATAGAGAGATAAAATAAAATACGTTTTTTTAAAACATTTTTAAATCTTGATATGTATTTTGATGAAGAAAAATGATATGCAATAAGAATTTATAGTTTGAAATCCAATATGAATGACGTGACATTCTAATTATAGCGATCCCCGACGGGTTCACTATGCCCCCCAGGGTATAGATTTGTTCGGGGCGGCGGCCAAAGGCCGTCGTTGGTGTTCAAGTGGCAATCGGATGCGTATATAAAAAGTGTCATGTCATTCATGTTGGGTTTCATGCTACAAATTCATGCTGCATATCATTACCGAATTCTGAATTTTGGATGCACCTTTGAGTAATTCCCGTATTAAAAATGTTCAAGGCACCTGTTGAGGATTTTTAAAAGTCATTACATTGGCTTCTAATTTGAAATTTTGACTATTCATCATCTATAATAATAGGCAAAAGACCGCTTCTTATTTTTATCATAAAAATATCTCATTTTTTCGAATATTATTATGGCGGCTATAGGCAAAATTATTTCAACTTATTAAAATTATAATAAATGTGATATTATTATATTAAAATATTCTTTATCAATTTAATAAATTTTACTTAAACATGATTAAAATTGTTTCAATTGGGTCAAAATCACTTTCAGTATTGTAGCAACTATACAAATAGGTTTTGAGCAAGTTTGAGCAATTTTGATAAATTTCAGTAATTTTTCCAAGATGGTAAAAATATTTTGTTATAATATTGCTTCAAATATTATAATTTGGGCAAAGTTGGAGATTTTTTTATTGATGTAATCAACCCATTGTGGCCCAGAGTTATATTTAAATAATATATTTAAATATTAGACACTTGAGAAATGGAAACGGTCCATAGGTGATGATAATCTAGGGAGTTCAATAAGAGAGTTGCCGGATGTAAAAGTCCTGCCGGTGTAATCAACCTATAGCTAGTCATATTAATCAAATGTGTTTAATGTTTGATTAATTCTTCTATTGGTCATGTCAAATTGTTCAAGGTTCACTAATATTTGGCAAAGGAAGAAGACTAAGTGGTCAGGTTGACCAGAAATTCGACATTAGGGAAGGTAGATGTCCAATAGGAATGGGCAGATGTGAAAGTTTGCAAATGATGATAATGGTAAAAGTCCGACGAGCTAAGGTGTTTGGTTTACATCATTTTTTATTTTTATTTTTTAGAAAATAATATTTTCTTATTTTTTGAAAAATAATTTTATTTCATTTTTTAATTTTCTAAAGAATACTATATTTTTTCTGAAAAACAAGATTGAAAAATACAAACCAAATATGTTTTTCAGAAAATTATATTTTCTACAGAAAATAAAAATAAAAGAGCAAATCAAACGTCCCCTAAGTGAAACTAAATTAATCAGACATTTGACACTTAAGGTGATAGGGGAGAAAATCAACATAGGTTAAGATGGGCGAAATATTTAGTCGATGATAATTAAGTATTGCGGCTCGAGGTAGACTGATGTCTGGCAAGTAATAGGAATAACTAGTAGGTCATAAAGGATCATATATTAGGCAATGAAAATAAGTCTAAGTATCTTAATGAGGATCAAATACTTAATAATAGAAGTCTTAGTAAATAATGAAAAGTGTATTAGATAGTTGAAGTCCTAGAGATAATGATTCTCTTGGTAACAGAAGTCCTAAAAGCATAGAGGCTTCTTACTGTTGAAGTCCTAGAGACGGGAGTTTTTAGATATGAGAAATTATAGTAGATTGAAGTCAATAAAATACTAAAAAAGAATGAAATCCTAATAAATCGAGCTCAATAAATTGTTAGCAAAAGAGGAAGTCCCAAAGATATGGAATGTCTTGGCGCGGCATGATATATATAGCCTTGGTGTGGTTGGAATCAAAGTAGCAATAACCCATGAAATTTGGGTATGGTAAATTTCGGATATCACAGACGACTGGCATGTGTCTTCAGTAAATTGATGGAGCAGTTGGTTAATGAAGCCTGTGCAGTCGACTGGGGATTTGATAAGTTTTCACCAGTCGACTGATGGAGCAAATTACTAAGCATTCGACTGGGGTAAAAATCAAAGTGAACAGTGGCAATCTATTTGTTCCATAATTGAGAGGATTTGATTGGACGGTCATCTCAACCAGAGCAATCAACTAAAGCTTAATAAAAAAAACTTAGAAGGCACTGTTGTTGAATAACATTGGAGGAAACATGTTTGAATTCTGAGTTAGCACAGTGGAACACTTAATTGGAGTTAAATTTATAGTCGACTGATGAACATCTTCCGTGAAGGATTAGTTGAGTGATTGGAAGAGGTGAATAGTAATGGTATAGGTAATACCAAATGATCGAACTTATGCTCATGGCATCCATGCACAATTGAAATAAGAGAGGGAGAGGGAAAAAAAGGGAAATGAGAGGGAGTGGGAGGTAGGTTGTTGGTAGGAAGACTAACTTAGATCGTCGGCTAAGGAGGGCCATGACCCCACCTTTGAAGGTGAAAAAAAAATTTAAACCATTGATCGTCATTAAATCGATCATGTTGTCGTGACAATATTTTCACGGAGCAAGTCGTTACACAATTGAAAAATATATTAATCCGGTCCCCAAATCTAAAATCTTAGGGCGTGTTTAATTTGTTCCATTTTCTATCTTTATTTTTCAAAAAATCACATATTTATCATTCTCTGGAAAATGACTTTATTTCATTTTTTAATTTTCCAGAAAATGTTATATATTTTTTAGAAAATAAAACTGAAAAATATAAACCAAACACGTTTTTCAAAAAATCATATTTTCTACAAAAATAAAAAATAAAAAAATAAACGTACCAAACGCAACCTTAGATTCACCCTTGATCGATTGACATTGACAACTAAGACCAACACCCCAACCATCAGAGAACAAGAGAGACAGAAAAGAGGAGGGGTATCAAGTGAGGATGCATGGGAAGAAACACGTGAGAAGAGAGGGAGAGAAAAATATATATATAACCTCAATTCCTCAAAAAATGTCACTAACTAGTCCTAACCCGATTAGATCTAACTCCCTACAAAGAAATTTGTTGAGGTCCTAACAAGTTTAACAAGATCTAAATCAGTATATATCAGTTTAAACCCAGATGACCCTACTCATCCTATCTATTTGTTGGCTTTCATTCAAACCCTAAGTAAACTTCAACTCAATATCCAAAATCTAAATCTAATTTGTTACTTCTATTCAACTTATTTCATCATCTTAAAATTTAAAAAAAAATCCTCAATCATAAATTTATCTTTGGGTTCACTCTCCAAATGAAATTTACTTTTTTTGGACTCCTTAACATCTCCTTTTTACTCCCTAATATATAAAAAAAATATTAGGAAGTAAAAAAGAGATATTAGGGAGTGAAAAACATAAAACCCCATATATAAATGAACTCAAAGGGAAATTTGCAATTGGAAATTGTTTTGAATAATTTACCTAATTTAGCATAATAAATTTTGTTGTGCTGCTAAATTATAGTCAAATGGTTATTTTTTTCCATACAAGAACGTAAATACTTTTATGTAAAATTCGTGAGACAGTTAAAATGGCAACATAATAAAATTATATCACCCATTTTTGTCTAAATATTTTTTTATAGACACTAAATATTGAATTTACGCTGATTAATCCTAAAATGATCAGTAAAATCCAACCCTATAAAAATAAATTAAGAAACACGCACAATGGACGATTTATCAGTTCAGCATTCTTAAATCAACTAACCATTAAAAATAATCTAACTATTAATTTGTTGAATCTGAAACTTGATCCTTAAATACATGCAAATTAAAAAACCACCTTATCGCTGCATCATTATCACAGGATCTTAGAAAATATGAAAAATAAATATATTTAAATTTTGAAAGATCTAAATGGTACCATCTCAGTGCAATAATAGAGATAAGAGTTTCAAAGAGAAAAAATGATCATACATAGACCATAATGACAAGTAACATCGAGCGGATCCACTTCTACCACATGATCCACCACATCAATGCAGATTGAAGAAAAGTCCTATAAAAGGTCATTCCATAAAATCAACTATAAAATAGCCAAAATGCCCTGAATTGAAATAACATCATCCTTTTTTAATGAAATCAACATCTGGCAACAAATAATTGGCCTACGAAATGTTATACATAATATTGATACAACAGATTAAGCGAGTAAATGTCAATTAGATGCCGCACCAAAAATCCAAAAGGAATTGTTTAGTTTAGAGTAGAATCAATGATTTAATTTCAAACAATTGGCAAAAAAATGGGTGTCAATGGATAGGAAAATAAGTACCATGTTCAGAAAATTAAGCAAGCTTCTTTGCTCGGCCACTGGATGGCTGTGAATCGTCCCTTTTTGATGCAGAAGATTCAGGCTTTCTGGCCCAAGCAGGAGCACGATCAGGTTCGTAACGGTAGTCATAAAATAGTTCCTCCCCTGCGCTAATTCTTTCTTTTGCAAATATCCCAACCCTATGATCACCAGCTACCATGATAACCTTGGCATAGCAGTTTGGATCGGGAGAATGGTTGGCAAACTTCAATTTATCACCCTTCCTGTAGGCATCAAGCACATACTGCACCAAAAAAATATCAGTCAGTACATTGGCACCAAATCATCAAATTCATTGCTATTGCTCTACATGCCTGGTCATTGAGGTTAAAGAGAAAGGATGAATTTTCCCGGTCATAGATTTTTCCACGCTTATCAGCTTCCCTGTGAGAGATCAATTCCCCAGTATATTCACCCAGATATTCATGTTTACCAACACTATTCTGCCAAAAAGAAACGGTACAGGTGTTAAGCCAATACCAAGAAAGATTGTAAACGACGCATCACTATACCTTGAGGAACGCCCCCCAGCCAGAAACATCAGATCTTCCAAGTAATACCTAGTAAAGAAATATTCAGGTCGTATAAAAGAAGGAATCTTCAACCAAAATTTTCCTCATAAGAAAAATTAAACTCCACTCGAGCTTTGTTTCATGAAATATAATTTTTATGAAAATATTTTTTTAAAAAAAATCAATCTTTAATGCATTGAAAATCATACTCAATGAAATTTATTTAGGTCTACAGATAACTTTCATTTGGTAGTAGACATTTTTAGAAAAATAATCAACTCTTGTGGAAAACAAAGTCATTTTTCTAACCCATCCAACGCTCTTGGCTCCATTAACTTCAATCTTCACCCCGGTTAATGCCAGGCAATCAATCTAGAAAGAGAAGCTCAAACAAATTGGTTGATCTATGCTGGCCAAGAAGCTCAAACAAATTGGTTGATCCGGGTTGGCCAAGCAGACCACGCTGGGAGGTTGGGCTAAGCGGTCTATGGATGTTGGGTTAGCGTTATAAAAATGGACCAACTAGGCTTTGCACAGCAGAGCCCAAGCAACCCGTTTAAATGCCATGCAAGTCGAGCATGGCATGACTTGTAACGTCAACACGAGTTGCCCAACACAAACCCAGTTGACCCTTACCCATGCTTGAGCTGGCAGAGACACGAAAATTAAAATTTATTTATTTAAATAATATAAAATTCATAAAAGAATTAAAAATTAAAGATATATTAACAAGAAAATAAAAAATATAACAAATAATAATAATAGTAAAATAAAAGTAATTAAATTCTAAATATTTACAACATTATACGTTTACAATATTATATCTTCACTAAATATAATACAAACAATTTAATAAAATATGGATTCAGGATTCAAATTTGGAGAAGAAATTATTTGTTTGTAATTCAATCTCAATCTTTCGGCCTTCCACATGAGTTGCTAATGTAAATGTAGCTCCACTTTACCATGTGTAACCATAAAATGGAAGTTGGTCATGGTTGACTCAATCGTACCACTCAGACCGGCTTCATCAAAATGTAAGTCCAATGCTGAAGTCCCATCTTTATATTGTAGGTGTACCTTCACATTTAACCAATCCTTAAGGCTTACACACATCTCCTAACACATTCTACTTGGTTTGAAACCCTATTAAGGACACTGAAATATGACTAGGTATAAATATATGATTTGTTAGTACATTGATGAGCAATCATGTGTAAGATGGAGTACTTAAATTCATGGTTTTTGCCACTCTAATACATCTCAAGTCTTCGTAATTTTCTAAGATATCAAAAAAACCTATGAAGAAGTATAGTTCCTTTACCTCATAAAGTTCAATGTCTAAAAGTACACTTGGCTGACTTGAACGAACATTAGCACAACCAAACAAAAGTATATCCACTACCACAACAAACCCATTAGAGTCGGCCCCACAGATATGGAAGGAGGTTAATGCAGGTACAGAGGCGGGAGGCATATGATGGGGTGAATGGCAGGTCGTGAGTTCCTGCAAGATTCGACCCCTGGCCATTACACCAGAAATATAATGCTATGCCCTGAGAGCAACATTAGCCCAACCAAAGCTTCTATATATATGGACATTATGCCACGACTTCCTGTTAGCATTAGCCCTTAGAACCAATTATGAGATGATTGGCGAGAACTTTTGTATCATATTTAAATTAACAAAAGGCGAATATTATGGTTATTATATTTACTTCAGATCTACGTCAGATGAACAAGTATAATAATGTAACAGGATAGTAAATTCTAATCTACAGCATATCAATTGGTTGAATTTATAGTGAGAGGCTATATATATATATATATATATATATATAACACTACTCGTAACTAATCATAGTCAAGCATTAATATAGACTAGCATGTAGATCAATTGATGACTTAATCTCACAAGTCATGGATATAGAATATCAAGTTGACACATGGATATATATTAGAGAATATATACTGAATTGACTTGCCATAAGAAGTTTCATGGATCGTTATATGAGTGTCATAAACATTCTCATAGTGACTATTAGTATAAATAGTCCATAGACCTAAAGGACTACGGTTCCCTACATAAGGAGTTATATACTTTGATATCAGCAAATGTCACCTGTAATAAGGTACACTATAAAGTCGATCACTGAGTATGCAATAAGTTATGCGGAGAGATGTGAGTAATGTAGATGGAATCTATCCCTTCCATATAACAGGAGTGACATCTGTGGTTCCTTCCATAAGCCTACTAAAATGTATGGCCAAGCTCAAATAAGTCAATATAAAATATTGAGCTCATTTGGTTAAGTGAGTCTACTTGGAGATCAAGAACACAAAGATTGATCAGAGGATGACACAGTCTATGCCTCATTAATTAATCTAGATATCGAAAATAAAAGGACCAAATCATACAAGATAATAGATACATAAAGATTAGGTCGGATCTCGACATTCTCGTCACTTGGGTAGCAATGATACATTATTAAATGTTCACTCATTGCATATGTATCTCAAATGGTTTTAGAAACATTGCCAACGTTATAAGAGTCTATTGGGTCACACACAAAGAACATATTGGTTCGGAGATGGATTTATTTTAGTTTGATTAAAATATAATAGACCTTAAGATTATAGGGTTACGTCTAATCCGAATTAGATCCATTGAGTTAAACTCGAATGAATTCAACCTTTGGATTCATTGGATTGAGTCTAATCCGAATTAGGCTCATTGGATTAGACTCAACCACTAAAGAAGATTAATGTCCATTCATAGAGATTAATAGAGCTTTAATCAAATGGGAGACCAAGAGACAAAACTTTTAATATTCATCAGATGAAAACAAAAGGTCATTTTCGAAAGGAGTGAGAGATGATTTTCTTCTCCTCTCCCTCTCCCTCTCCCTCTCCCTCTTGACCGAAACCCTTCTTCTTGGTCGAACCATCATCCTTGCTAGCACAACAAAGGTGGTTCTTCTCCGAAGCAGAGTTCGTGCGACGAACGTGAAACGTATTTGTGTGGATACTGGTAGAGGCGCGACTATCCTGATCGTGCTGAGAACTGCTAAACCAAAGTTGTTGCCAGAATTGTACCGTTCACGCAACAAAAATAACCATTCTATCAAACGACGTATACTACAACCGCATGGATCTCTGGAGATTAGTTGTTTTCGCTGCATATGTATGTTGTTTTTTTTTTGCATAAAGATCCCTACACTTCCACTAAAGATGATACTGGAGGTCGTGACATTGGTTGGTAGTCATACCTCCCACTATAAGTTGAATCCATTTAATTTAATATATTCCTAATTTTAATTTTTTGTGCATTTTCTAATTTTATTTTTTTTATTTGATTATAATATTACAAACACCTACATATTTAATCGTACGGTTTAAAATAACAACTAAATAATTTTGATGATATTCAAATAATATTTTTATAAAATTTCTTTCATAACTTTAATAATCTTATGAAATAGTTACATCTATAACTTCTAAATGAATTGAATAATGCATGAAGCATTAAATGTGAGGTTGAATTACATACGGTGAAAACTCATTTGTCCAAGAATAAAAAAAATTCTAAAAGGTTATAAACATTTTCAGCATATAACTAATCATTATGTTATAATCGATTAGCAGCAAACCCTATTAGCCATAAACATTCCAAATTGGTGCTTCCTAAATGACCTAATTGGTGGTTCTAAATGGTATGCTTGATTTAAGTATAAGATCAATTGAATCCCACCTATATATACATTAGTATGTATTTTCTACAATATTGAATATCTATAATATTGTTTAAATTCTTATGTCATTAAAAATGTTAATTAGATAAATCTAACGGGTTCCTAATCCATATAATTTTTCATAGATTACTCCAAGCTGATCTTATATAAAAAGGTTCAAGAAGTGACAATACAACTAATGTGAAAAAAAATTATTGCCCATGAGAACATCAATTTTTTTAAAAAAATCTAATTACCGCAGAATCATTAATTGATGCATTATCAGACGTGATTAAAAATAATTCATTTATAACAAAAAAAAAATTGAAAATGAGAAATATAGTTAAAAATAGTATGGTCAGTACAAGGAAATTCAAAACCTTTAAAACTAAGTGTTCAAGTTTGGACCAATTGTCATCTATCTAATGTTTGGAGCAATATATGTATGACTATACATTGTAACTACTACTTGAAACACAAAAATTTGTTTTTCGATATTTATGAGTTTAAACACAAATTGTACCTCGTGGAATTTTTTTTTGCAATGAAACACATTATGTACGAAGATACGAAGTTGGAAATATATTCTCACAAAATATTCAAAGCCACTCAAGTTGACTATTAAAAAATGGGGACATAAACATTATAAAAAAAAATTCTGAGACTTTTCTTTGCTTCCTCATTTCAAGATACAAAGCATGCAAGTTTGCAACTGAAAAAGAATACATTGCCTAAGCCAATTATCCTAGTGTTGAGTGATTTTATATGGCGATTAAGATGGTGACTTCCACTAGAAGATTTATAAGGAAGAATTTTCTTGCAACTCTTACACTGAGCCTTTTTCACCATCTCTAAAGATGATGTCAAAATTATCTTAGGCATAGTTGTAGGCTTTACAACTATGATTAGTGTTACGTGAAGATGCTCTCATTGTCGCCTACTATGTGAACGACCTCAAATACTTCTCTATCTTTGGTTTTTGTCACCACCTCTTAGATATGATGATGTAAAAGATTAGCAGCAGGGTTGGCCTTGTAGTATGCCCTTGTGCCAACTTGAGTAGGTAGGTAAGGGGGAATCGATTTATGCATTGAGTGAAATTTGTTAAATCTCCCAAGAGCGCGAATAAGTAATAGATTGTTAACCATATTCGTAACCTAAGAAGATCTACAAAGTTGGGCAGACCAAGTCATCCGACACTAGAATCACAATCATAATCATCCATTATATCTTAATGCAAATTTTAAAAATATTAAGAATTATAATTATTGTATATAATAAAAATATTTTTAAATTTAATGCATTAATAAAAATTAAAATACCTCAATGCAGAGAGAAGCATCATCATGATGGTGGTATGCTTACAACATTGGTTGTGGCCAGATGAGGAACTATGAGGATTAAGCAAGAAGAATATTGTAAAGTAAATAATTAAATAATAAAAATAGAGAGACTAATTTCAAAGGAGAAAATGTGAATTGATAAAATAAAGGATTAGTGAATGAGAATTGAGCAAGTGAGAATGAGAAAATGTGAGTTGTTTAAATGAGAATAAGGGGTGGTCATTAAATATTTTAGGTTAATTTAGTATTTTCAACTAAAATTAACCAAGATACCACAAATTGATCGTTTTTTAAAATAAGGGATATTTTGGTCTTTTTATGATGTTTTAGCCAATGAATTACCCCTTTTATACCCATTACGGGCATAGTCCAACATGCAGGTTGTGCCTAGCCTAGTTTTGTGTCAGTCCAATCCAGAGGTCGTGCCCTCACCACCTAGCTTGACTCATGGACCCAACCAGGTTTAACATGGCAATACGATCGAATCACGAGTGGCAACTTGATTTACACCTCTATGCCAAGTGGGCCGATCAAATTGAGTGATTTGATTCGTGGATTGGGTCGAGTGATTTAATCAAGTTGAATGAGTTGAGTGATTCGGGCAATTAAATCAGGACAAACAGTTAGAGAGATTCACTCAGGCCACGTGATCTAGGGAAACTGATCACTTGATCTGGTAAAGTGGTCTGAGTGGTTTAAGGGTGAATAGGTTGGTGAACCGGGCAGACTAGCCACTCCATTCAAGTCAATAAGATAATTTATTCATTCGGGTCGGTCGATTATTCAATTTGATTTGTTTGATACGTTGATTGATTCAGCTCACACAATTGATCTACATGACTCAACAGATATGGATGGGCAAGACGTGTCAATCCTTTTGATTAGGTAAGCCTAGTCGAGCAAGCTTGCCCAATCAACTCAACCTTGAAAAGAAAATATTTTCCATAATGCTAATCATTAAAAAAAAGTCTACAAATTTTAGTACCACATCAAAGTAGCAAAAAAAAAAAAATCTTATTTTCCTGAAAAATATAAAATATTTTTCACAAACAAGTTATTTTTTGCAAATACACAGAAATGGGCCCCTACTGAATTATTTGTCATTTTTTACATTCACCAAATCTCTCTTAACTTGTTGAGGCAATCGGCCCTAATATGATCTGGAGGATCATGGGTTTTGATGTGTGTGGTCAATATGGTTAAGTTAGAGTTTGTTGTTGGACTAACATGTGTATGTGAGTGTGCAGGTTTGCAGGTACACATGGACTTGATTGATGTCTTCATGTGAAGGGTGGCATGAAGGCAAGCTGGAGACTTGTGTGTGCATCCGAGGAACCATGGGCAGAGACGATGAGCCGAGGGGCGCGGACTTCGAGGCATGCGTGAAGGATGGCATGGAGGCAAGCTGGAGGCTTGTGTGCGCATCCGAGGGATGGGAGCCGAAAACGAAGAGGACATGAAGGCAATAGATCGAGACTGCAGATTGAAGAGTCGACCAGGTCGTGAGAGTCCGAGTGTGAGTGTTTGTACTCAGGGACTAAGCCGGAAGGGTTCGAGTGCGGAGAGAAATGTACTCGAGGAGTGTAACCCTAGACTTAGTAAAGGACCAGTCGACTGCTCTAGGAGCAGTCGACTGGTAAGGGCTGGCTAATTCGAACATTGGCTGTAACGGTCGAATCTGAGTGGGACCAGTCAACTACCCCAGGGGCAATCGACTGGTAGCGGCCAGTTTAGACTCGGGCTCTATTTAAAGGAGCTCGTTTCATGCTTTTGTTTCTTGGCGAAACTTGCTTGGTCAAAGCTAGTTAGTAGCCTATTATACTCAGGTAGTGTCCAGATCTTGTGGAGAAGTTTCTCCACCCACAAGGAGCTACGAGTTCTAGCCGGAGATGCTCCGGGGAATCATCCACCGACAGATTAGGGATCGCCCACCTTACGGGCAATCGTGGAGTAGGAGTTCTATCTCCGAACCACGTAAATCGTGAGTGTTTTCCTTGTTTTACTTTAGTTTAGTTTTATTTTAGTATATTCCGCTTGCGCAACTAATCTTGTAGGAAGAACGAACCGAAAATTGCTATTCACCCCCCCCCTCTAGCAAGGCGTAACGATCTAACATAACTTAGGACTGAGATACCGAAGGTTGGGTGAAAGGGAGAGAAGGGAGAAAATAAAAAACTTCATAACTTTATTTTCTTGTAGAAAGGCTGAAGAAAGAAAAAAGAAAAGGAAAAATTTGTTAAAGAAAAGTAGCTAAATTATTCTCCTTTACACAATCTCTCTTCTTTCCACTTTTGAATGGATCAATTCTGAAGGGGAAAAAAACAGACGAAGGATCCCTTTGAGGTACACTACAGCCAATTTCATTCACTCAAGTAACAAAGAATTCTCTCCTTTTTTCTTACCCTGCGCACCAATCTCACTTCCTAACTAACATTAACACATCCAGATTAAAGAAGCATATCCTTTGAAACATATGTGCCAAAAGAGAGTGGATGCATTTAGTACCAAATAGAAGAATCAAGGAACTGAGTAAAAGATATATAATCCACGATATGGAAAAGCTGAGAAAAGCACAAAAGAGATGCAAATATACAAGAGATGGTGCCAAAAGTGGAGAAAAGGATAATGGCAAATAAAAACCAAGAACTTGAAGTGGAATTCACATTAGCGAACTCAGTAATAAACAGAGAGCATAAGATATCTCGTTAAAGGAAAGAACAAATTAGACAAAAAGAAGATGCAACTTCAACCATCAACAATCATGAAGAAGAAACATGGTGAACAAGAAGGCTTCCTTTAACACAATCAAAAAGGAAAAGAGCATACCCTTTGCCGTTGCTTCAGCAGAAGCTTCATATTGCGGCATTCATAGTTGTCTCCTCTTTGATTAGGACCACCTAAGGTACCATCACCACATCTGCATAGAAAAATTTAAGGTCAATATCATATCCAAGAAAACAAATTGTGCCTAATTGTGTAATTTAGAGAAATAGTACAGGTAGCAATTTATCAGAAAATTTCAGATTTAATAGAATTGCAAGTTTGAGAAAACACAACTCCATGGGCATTGATGAAAAATGTTCAAATGATTTCTAACAACATACCCCACCCAACAATTTCTACAAACATCAGGATCACATTCTCTGTCAGCAGCAAAGCATGGGCATTGACGGCTTCGGCATTGGCTCTTAGCGCAGTGACAACCTCGGAAACGGTTTTTGCAAATTTTAGGACACCTAAATTCAAAGTTAAAATCAGTTGTCAAGCAATATTCTGCACATAAAAAAAACATTTGTAAACTTCAGATTTGCATCAATGAGAAGCCAACCAAAAAATGGATCAGATTTTCAGAAATGGTGTCAAATAATTTGGGTCAAGTAAAAGGGCTATGATAGACTCAGTAAAAAAATTCAATGAAACGCTCAGTGAATGACGTGGCATTTTACATGCACACATCCGATTATCGCTCGACACCATCGGCGGCCGAATCATACTATACTCTGGGGGGCACGGTGAACCCGTCGGGAATCGCTGCATGCAAAGTGTCACGTCATTCACTGAGCTTTTCCTTGAGATTTTTCACTAAGCATATCATTTTCCATTCACAAATACCAAAAATCTCCTAATTCAGAAAATAAACAATCAAGGATCTAATATTGGAATTCCATTTTTTTTTCACAGCATTTAGAGACAAAGCTCCATAGGTTGAAAAAAAACCAGACTAATTTACACTTTAAAATAGAGAGAAAAATAAAATAAAAGAGTAATAAATCAGAACCTACTTTGAGATAAACAATGTTGTTGAAAAACATAAGCATAAATGATGGTCAACTCTAAAGTTCCAGCTACAATGCTCTATATGGCCATCAACTCAACTTGTACCAAATATTAATAAAATATAATATAATCTCCAACAAAATGATAGATACTGATATCTGATAAACCAGGAAGGTCAGTAGGAGTAATGAGCTCAAATTATTAGGCTAGTGATCTTATCAGGTTCAATCATAGTATCAAATCTCATCAAGTAAAATCCCAAACAACTCACCCGCAATACTTTTCACAGCATGTCCCACTAAGCAAGCAACGGCATTGCTTTCCACAAGCAGATTGGCAACCACAAGGGTTGTATTGGCGACACGGTTGATCCTTTCTCTCAGTAATCCTTTTCCTAATTGAATGGTAGCCAGCTGATTTCCATGTATATTTCAAGCGACGAACCCTGCCACGCCTTCTCAAGAATCTTGACCTTGTTCTCAATTCACTAACCTGATATTAGAAAAGAAAACCAACATATAAGATACATAAATTGACCAAATGCATTTATTTTTTATCCACAATCAACTACGATTTCATTGAAGCAAAGACTTACTTTCACCCCCTCACCTTCAGTTTAAGAATGCCATTCAGAAATCATCTAGTATCCCTCCCTAACCCTCCAACAAGCCATTAACTTACTATTCATGTACTGAAATAATGCATGATAGGCTTGCCACGTCACTGCTCCCAAGTAAAAAAAAAAAAGGAGCAGCTCAGTGCATGAAGCTCCCGCCAATGCGGGGTGTTGGGGAATGGTCTATTGTGCAAAACCTTGCCTTACTTTGCAAGAGGCGATTTCCGAGAGTCGAACCCGTGACCTCTAAGTCACACGGCAGCAACTTTACCATTGCGCCAAGGCTCTCCTTCCACGTCACTACTCCAAGTAACAGAGTAAATGATGAGTTTGAAAATTTTGATGATTTTAAAACTCTTAAGTGCATTTTAAAGAAGAGGAAACTATAGTGAAAATTTTCACTTCATAGAACTAAACCTTGCCATGCCCTTCGATTAGAGAAATCACACCATCAGTTGTCCTGTACGTTCCATCATCTTGAATATTGTTCATGTACTGGAACACTTCCATACAAGTCTTCAATCCACACAAAAGATTTCTAGCAATCAAACAGCTGTTTGAAGAAAAAAAACATACAGAAGTTGAAGTTAGAGCATCAAGAAACAAATTGCTAGAAAGAACAAAAATTTCCCATCAATTTTTTCATGTTTCTTTTAGTAAAAACAAAGTCAAAAGACAAGAATCAAACAGATATAATTGAATAATGAAAAACCAAACCTCCCAATTCCCACATCTTACCTGAAAAAAAGAGCACAACAAAATTATGTAAACGAGTGTGAGTGAGATAGAAGGGCAAAACCCTTTTTGGAGATATTTTTACACAGCAGCACTCAAATAATTGCATTGGCACCAAGATATAAGTATGCAAAAGGTTCCTTGTGTAGGTTATGTTCATTGCCATCATGCAGTTGAACTGAACAAGAACTCAAATAATAGACTAGATGAGCCACCCTGCATAATTCTGGACCACGTATTGTTCTGATTTAGATTCGAGTTCTTAGTTCCAACCAATTTATAATGTTTGAAGTAATGGATACCTATCAAGCCCACAAAGATAAGTTAAGTCCACCTATGTACGACCTTTGAACAGTATGAACTTTTCAGAATGAGTAAATAAGGGATGGTGACCCAGTGGAATGGGCCGGGGGGTCAGGGTCAGAACAACCTGACAAAAATTGATACAAGCTAACAGAGAAGAAAGTAAGAAACAAATAAATTGCAAATTTGAAAGTTTTCGCTCATATTTTACTCAATTCATAATAATAATTGTTCCATGCAAACAAATTTTCATCATATGGGAATCATCCAATTGATAAAAACTTTTCCATATACCAAACATTGGAAAAAATGTAAAAAAAACATAATTTTTTTTATAAAATGCAGAAGATCATTAATTCAGACAAGAATCATTAGAAAATGTCACATTTAAGGTTTACCTGTTCTTTCCAAAAATTTCTAAACCTTTAAGAAAGAGGCCCTGCTCAATGATCTTCCACGGTTTACAATCACCCTTTTCATGTTTGTAGATGTTTTCATCGACAAACTCATCTTTTCTTTCACTTTCATCACCTTCAGTTACTGAAAGATCCTTAGATGTCTGGCAAATATCATTTTTTTGTGCTTCATCAAATTTAGGAGTCATATTGCCCTCCTCTTGCCCTACAGAACTTCTCTTATTTCTCATACTTGGTCTATTTGTCATTGATGAGCTGGAACTTTTACTGTCATTTCGTGTATCTGATCTGAGTTTCATATCTCGTGGAACAAGGCATCCACTAACAAGAGAATCAGCATCAGATTGCATCATTTTTTTCTGTTTCTTTTTTATGCAAATAAGACCCCTTTCAGCAACTCGTTTGGTCTTCTTCTTGGCTCCTGATTTTCCATGTTGCTTATTTCTTAATGGGGATAAAGAGAGCTGAACAGAAACACTATCCTGATTGTTTCTCATATCAGACTCGCTGCTATCAGAAACAACCTTTGCATTTGAAGAGGCACTTTCACTTGGATGAGACTTTGCCCTCCTTAGGGAAGCTTTAACTTTCCTTCTTGGAGAAGGCTCTGCCCCAGGACTGCTGGCCGAATGAACTAGCTCTTCAAGCTCATGGGCCATTTGAGAATTTGTTGTAGCTGTACTTTCTGATTTAGAAATCTGATTTTAAAAAAATTATTAAAAAAATATATGAGTCTATAGTAAAGCCAAGTTTGCCAAGCCAGTTATGTCATGTCAAAGCAAATATAGCAAAATACTTTACCAATCTATAGCAGTGAGTACCACAAGGAGCACCATCATCAGAGTTGACCCAAGGATGTTGCTTTTCTGCCTGATACAGAACCCAATTAATGAACTATAGATCAAATATCATAGTTATAGATGTACCAATACAACTCACAGGGAATACTAGATCCTGAGAACACCCATGTAATCTACAATCAAACATCTGTGAGAATGAAAGAAATAAAAAAAATTCAAAATCCAAATGAACAAGGAGATACAAAAAAGACAAAAAAAATTGTTTAATGTCATACTGGAGCTGACCAGACAACGTCGACAAAAAAGATTATCAAAAGAATCTAAAGCTGCCTCCAGATCTTTCTCAAGAAATGCCTCATCAAGTTTTGCATCATGTTCACTTTCCCCATTTTTGACACACTCTTCGTTATTTTCTCTCTTCAAATACTTTTCAGATCGCGCCTGTAGAAGATGTTTGGTGTGGTTTCACACCTCTGTAAATGCCAGCAAAAAATGAATCGGAAACAGCTAAACCTAGGCTCAGGCTCAATAAATTGTCAAATCAGAAAAAATGCAACTAATTACTAAGTCAAGTCAGGTCAAAGAAAACAAGAAACATACCTTGATATCAACAGAATCCTTCTCGAGGCTTTGAGCTAAAGCATCTACAACCACATTGGATAGGTCAGCACGTGCAATGGTCGTCCTGCAATGGAATAGTTACGAAAACAATCATATCCTCTATGTACAAATATCATTGTTTATGATAATCTCACTGATTGCACATCCAAGTAACGTTCCACAACATATATAGATGTTTCTGATACATGATAAATAACTGAAATAAAATATATGATAACCCACTTCACCCTTTTTGCAAACTTCCATTTTTCCCAAATCAGCAATAGATG
Source organism: Boesenbergia rotunda (assembly GCA_024364735.1). Taxonomy (NCBI): domain Eukaryota; kingdom Viridiplantae; phylum Streptophyta; class Magnoliopsida; order Zingiberales; family Zingiberaceae; genus Boesenbergia; species Boesenbergia rotunda. Next base: position 97,097 of record JAGFNQ010005917.1, read on the forward strand.
CAAAAAAAAAAAAGGGTGGAACCGCCACCTTAGCGGCCCCCTGGTCCCGGCCCCATAGGTTTCCAAAGGGAGGCAAACCACGGTTATCACTAATGTGGTGAGGCGCCTGGGGTCGAGGGGATTAATGCCTGCAGATCAGGATTTTATCCCCATGCGCAACTGGCGACCCTCGAACCAGTGACCCCGAAGCAAACGGTCAGGCGCCTTACCATCCGATCCAGCCCGTGGGGGCCCAAATCAGCAATAGATGAGACAGTTTGAGGAGGTTGGATGAAACCACTGCATATGCTTAAGCTGCAACACTAGCATTCAATTTCTTATGATTTCTTTTGGGACCAATGTGGTGGATGGCTAGTATGCTAGAGGGGATTAATAATGATTCTTACTTCAATTAAAATTTAGACACTAGTATATGCAGGAGAAATTTCTTTTTGATGGAATGTAATTACCAAACACTTTTGAAATTCGGTCCCTATGATTCCTAATATCAAGTATAGTCTTCCATAAAAATTTTCAAAATTTGAAATTTGAACATTACTTGAGCATTCAGAGTTCTTTAATTTTTCTATTTGTTCCTTTAACGGAACATTTACAATTTTCAATTTATCATATAATTCTAATGGGCATACATTTGTTAATTTCTTTTTAAGATCTAAATTTTTTGTTCTTAATTTGCACAATGATCTAGTCATTTGTTTGATTCCATGATATAATTGATCAAGAGGTATCATGCATACCTCACTTATCATATCGTGTTCGAAGTTGAAAGTCCCCCTTCATCGCTACTTTCTTCAGATATGGCTTCCCCTTCATTGATATCTTTTTCATTCGATTCTTGTGAGTTGCCATTAGTGCAAGTCGAGCGTAAGCCTTGATCTCGGACTCTGATGACAACTCGTCCCATGTAGCATTTAAGTTTTTGTGTTTCTATCGTTTTGGTGTTTTGTTATTTTCTTTATTAGTCAGTTTCGGGCAGTTGTCCTTTATGTGCCCTTCTTCTTTGCAATTATAGCACCTGACTTTTGTTCTTCTCGAAGTGTACTTCTTACCCTGCATCTTATTAAATTTATTAGATTTAAAATATTTATTCAGCTTCCTTACCATATAGGTCGTTTCCTCTTCATTGGCTAAAGATTCCTCCTTGAATTCGATCTTTCTTGTGGTTAGAGGGATGTTGTTCTTTTCCTTTTTGATCCTACACATCTAAATTTGTGAATCTCAAAAGTAGAAAATAAATTTTCCGATGTACTTACCTCGAGTTCCTTAAAAATGTAGTAAGAGTCGACTAATAACACCCATTCTAGTGTTATGGGAAAAGTGCTCAGGACATATCTTAACGAATCTTGGTCTGTCACCTTTTCTCCGAGATTTGCTAGAATAGTGATCAACTCCTTTATTTTCGCATGAAGTTCAGCCACTGTTTCTCCGTCTTTCATTCGGAGATTGGTTAGCTCGTTTCAGAACATATCTCATCGTGCTAGCTTTGCTTCCGTAGTGCCATCATGTAATTCCAGGAATTTCTCCCAAAGCTCTTTTTGTTGATACATACATGCGGATCTGATTGACTTCTTGAGCCGGTAACATAGTTAGCATATGGAACTATGTTTTTCCGTTGGCTACGAATGCGGCTTGCTCCTTCAACCAGAGGTGCTCTTCCTTGTTTTCGAGCGCTAGAAAACTATTTTTCATTATTAACAATAATTCAAAATCGATTTTAAAAAATACCTCCATATGGCGTTTCCACATTGTGAATTCCCCCTCAAACTTTGGTGTAAATACTTGTTCCTGCAATCACTTTGTTGCTTCAAGTGGCAATTAGTCCTTTTGAAGCAACCTTGCTCTGATACTAATTATAGGATCATGTAGGGTCGGCTAGAGGGGAGTGAATAGCCTGTAAAATATTTCAAACTAGATTTTTTGCTAATTCTTAAAAAAGATAGAAGTTAGTAAATTCGAAATAAATATCATGAACAACTTAAAAGAAAATGAAGCTCCGAGTTTTACTTGGTTTGCAACTTGAGTGGTTGTTAATCCAAGACGTTGAAAGATCTACTATCAAACTCCTTTAACAAAGGCGGAGAAGCCTCTTGCACTCATTGAAAGCACAAAATAGAATTAGAAAACTGAGAACAAGTTGTTGTATTAATTTAAGCTAAAAGGACTCTATTTATAAAGCCTAGAAAGTTTATCTTGTTGTTGATGCGACAACAACGCCGTGGAAACGACTATATCTGGATAAAACTTCAATCCCGGACGCCTATATCAACACAGGCGCCCGGGACTCCAAGCGCTCAGGTTCCCAGGACTCCAGGCGCCCGGGTCCACTCAGACGCCTATATTGGTTATGGCCAATCTCTAGTTGACCAGTCCTCTGGCACTTCTAGGTGATTTCTAGTCGTCCGAAGTTGAGCTCACCCGAACCAACTTTCGACCTTCTCCTCAAACAGTCTTTCTCCCCTACTTCTCGTCCCTCAGACGTTGCGCACCGAGCCAACTTTCGACCTTCTCCTCAAACAGTCTTTCTCCCCGACTTCTCATCCACCGATGTACTCTTCAACAGTTTTCTCGTCCCTCGGATGCACCGAGCCCCTCGGCTCCCTTCACGTGTTATCCTTCTCGTCTACTGCGTCTTCAGCTCGACTTCTTGTGCTCTTAAACTCCTATATACTTAAACACAAGGATCAAACTAACATAACATAACATGACTAGGTTGACCAAAACAAAACTATCCTAGAACACTTACAGATACTGGAATCCTTTACACCGAAATCAGAGAAAAAGGGATTGTGAATCCAACTTAGAGGATACCGGTGAACACTACCAAACCTAGTACTAGGGAACATATTTAGTCAAACGAATCAAGGTTGAGGTAGTCACATTTAATTGAACTAAACCCATCTACTTAATTAATGTTAACAATTGCAATGAAGTTTAATGTTTAACGATATTTAGTCAACGATTGAAGTTCATGGTTTATTGTATTAGTAGTTTCTTATTTTGTTTAAATTTTTTGTTGTTTCAAGTATTATCCTGAATATATATATATAGAAACATGTGCATGTATACTTACCTCTTAAAAAAATAAATGTTAAATTTGCTTAGTCTTTTGACTCACTAGGTTTATATAGTGCATGTAATGAAGAGACGGAGAGACTTAATGAATGAGCTATCTATCTCGTACTAAGCAGCGCACACCTGAGGGTTCCTTTGCTTTTGTGTTGATGTCACTTTTCATTTAAAATGTTGAAATTTTCTTTTCCGAGACATTTACGTAGTTGGATGTTAGGTAGCATGAAATTTTTATATTGGTCGGTTGTATAGATTTAAGTTGAGTAAATAAACGTTGAGGGTTTTAGGTGTTGGTACTACATGTTGCAATATTTTCTTTTAACATAACAATATATTTATACTTTATGCAAGGTATAGAGTGTTAGGGTATTTCAAAATTGGTTACCCCTCTGCCCTTATCAATTTCCCTTTTTATATGCCCAAATTTCTGGATCATAAAGGTCGTCATTTCCTACATTACAACCCCTACAAAAGGCATGTCCAATGATAGTGTCAACCAAGGTTCTAAAATTCGCTAGGTGCTAGTCGAGCACTAGACTAGCGCCTAGGCCACCTAAGTGGCGCTAGGCGGATTAATCGGTATCAACATAATTAACATAATCAATCACATATTATAACTTTAAGTCTCTAACACAATAACATCAAATTTAAAATGAGTACAAACTTCAAAATTATAAAACTAATAAAATATCATAGTCAAACACAAACTCAAATTTAAAATGATTTCAAACTTCAAAATTATACTAATAAAATATCATAGACACACTCAATATCATCGGACACAAACTCAATATCAAATTTATTTTACTTCTCCTCCATAATTTTCAACAACTTAGTCTTCATGAGACACAAACTCAATATCATCATTGTGTTCTTTTTTCTTTGAATTCAAAATCATCCTCATGAAGTTCTCTTACTCTAAAGCTTCTTCGAGATTGTAGATTTTCATCTACTTCACTTGCTTCATCAACCATTTGCCATGTAAGCCCAGAACCTAGTTCAACTTCATCATATTTCCCACCATCCACAATTCAACCTTGTGTATTTGAAGCATCTTTGCAAGGGCATCGACATTCCTTTCTTTTTCTTTTCTTTTGTTTGTTCAACAATCTAGCATTAAATTGGACAAATACTAGATTATTCAATCTGTTGACATCCAACCTATTTCATTTCTTTATGTGTATCTAAAAGAAAAAAAGTAAATATTAAAGTTAGTAACATGAATATATACTTTACTTTAATAAAAAAATAAAGACAAAATTTAAAACCTACTCCTTCAAACGTACTCCAATTTCTTTCACACCTAGATACGCTTGCAGTTAATGAAAGTATCCTCAATGTCACTCTTAGCAAGTTAGGTGTGTGAGCACCGTATGTACTCCACCATGCACATCGATCAAATGTATCATCATTTTCTTTTACATACTTTTGTTGCCAGTGTTTTTCCAAATAACCCAGTCTTGTCTCTATATTTTACAAATTCCTTGTTAATAATGATATCTAGTAGATCCAACTCATTGGCATGCAAAATTTCTATACATTCAAAAATGTCCATCGCGACCTCCTCATAAAGAGCAATAGAACTATCTTTATAGTAAAAATAGGGATTCAACAAAAAGACAGTGGTATGCAATGATGTATCAAGTCTATCCTTCATTTTTGACTCAATAATTGTTATAATAGGCTGATAATTTGATTTCAGGGTCACCTTCATATCTTCTTTAGCATGAAGAAGCTCCCCATATAGAAACCCCATCGATGGCTTTCTATCTCCATCTACCAATCGAAGAACTCTAACCAAAGGAGCATATATTTTCAAACAAAGTGTCACACCATTCCAAAAACTCATGCTCATCATGGTAGAGTAAGTCAATTTCCCTTTATTTGTCTTTGACCATTTACATGACTCCCACATATCACTTATAAACATAGCCCTTAAACTTACTTTTTTTTCAATCAAACTTTATAATGTGAGGAAATTTGATGCAAACCTAGTAACTCCTAACCGGACTATGTCTCTTTACTTTGTGAAACTTTTCATTAATGGTCTTATGGTGAGCATAAATGAAAATAATAAAAGATTTAGATTGTTCAATAACCTTTTTATATCATGGAAGTTGCTAATACTTTCAAGAATGAGATTAACAGTGTGAGTTGCACATGAACTCCAAAAGATTTCAAGTCGCTTTTCTTTCATCAATTTAGCTACAGTCATATTGTTAGTGGCATTGTCTGTTACAATCTGAACAATATTCTGAGCTCCTACTAGTTCAACATACTTGTCAATATACTCAAAAATAAGTTCAGATGTATGTGCCTCATCTGAAAACTCCTTGGGCTCTAAAAATGTAATACCCACCTTGCAATTAACACATAAATTTAAGATACTTCTTTTTCTAACACTCCATGCATCTATCATGATCGACCATCCATTCTTTACTCATTATTCTTCATGTTTCTTAAGCAGTTTTGTTCTTTCAACTTCGACTTTTAACAGTGATTCCCTTAGTTGATATTGAGTTAGAGGCTTGAATCTTGGTCTAAATTGACCCATTGCTTCCAATAGATGCTTGAGGCTATCATTATCAATGACATTGAATGGGATTCCATTTTCATAAACCCATCTCCCAACATATTATTGAACTTGTTGAGTTCTCTTTTTGAAAAGAGCCTAATTTATATTTTTTTGGCGAAGCACTTTACTCCCACTGGAACTTAGGGGGCACTTGGAAAGCGGGTTTAGAAAGCGGAATAGGAATGAAATATATTTCATTCCCATTTATGGTGCTTAGTATACGAGAATCGGAATCAAAATTTGGATATAATACCCCTGATTTTATAACCCAAACCCCACTAGGATATCACTAAACCCATAAACCCCTCAATCAAAACCCATTACCATTCCCATTGTCAAATGTATACCAAGCGCCCCCTTATATTTTTTTGGAGCAATTGGTAATGCAAATCTATCTATGGGGGCAAGAGGAAGAGGTTTTTTAGATGGATCTATCCCTTCAATTTCACAATATTCTTTCTCATCAAGAGAAATAGTCACCTCTGCTCTACAACTTTGTTCTTCCATTATTTTGTTCTTCTTTCTGCTCTTCTCTCCTAAAATAGCATGTTTGCAATTGTTTTTATCTTCTTGAAATGTTTTTCGACAACCAGATATATTTCCAAGTATATTTCCTATATGTTCCTTGATCCTATATACTCCTCCCAACATTATTTTTCGACAGAGCTTGTACTTAATTTGTCGAGATTCTTAGGATAAATCAACTTCCCAAACTTCCATCCAATGTCATTTGACTTCCTCCTAAGAATCTGGATTCAGGTTGAGTAACTGATATTGCCGAAGATAGATTGTTTGTCATTGTAATTATAATAACTTGAAAAGTGATTTTAAAACAAATTTAAGAACTTTAGAATCATTAATAAATTATAACAAATTAAAAAATTATATATAAAATAATTAAGATATAATTATAATTTATATATAAAATATTTGGATGTTAAAACTTAAGATTATTGAAATTAATAAATAAAAATATATATAAATTAGTAAAATAAAATTATAATAATATCAATTTGATTTATATAAATTAATAAAATTTATTAGAATTTTTTATATTTTAAATATAAATTTTTGAATAAAAATATGATTTATAATTAATAAATATGATTATAAATATAAAAAATTTTATTTTTAAATATATTTTTTATATAATTTTTCAGATAATTTAATTAGGAATTGGAGAAGCAAATTAAAATTTTCTATTTATTTGAGAAATGTTTAGGTTAAATAAAATAATAAATAAAAATAATAAAAAAAAAATAAAAACATAACGCGGTCGCAACTGCAACATCGGGCGCTGTCGGCTGCGCCGGTCATTTCGTGGGACGCGTCCGGCTGCGCCAAAATCGTCGCAGAACGCTTCCGGCGCTTCTAGCTGCGCTCGAAGCGTCGCCGGAGCCATCCGACACCGCCGGAAGAATTCTGTGACCCTTCCGGCGCCTCGCGACGTCGGAAGCCACGGCAGACAACAGATAAGGCAAATATGCTGGAAAAATAAAAATACAAAACATACCTGGCTACGCGCGATTCTAGAGGAGCATCCAGCGGGCAACGACACTTGCAGGCAAATGAATCAACAAGTTAGGCTTTTAATTAAAAAAAAATGAGGATCCCGTCTTTTACGCAACGCATCGGTTGGCGTCGCGTTGCGGCGCCGGGGTTTGTTATGCGGCACCTAGCGCCGCATAAACCACCTAGGCGACTCTTCCGCCTAGCTTGGTCGCAGACGGCATCTTCGGGGCGGCCAATGTTCATCGAACGTCTAGGTGGCCGCCTAGGGCGTTTTTAAGAATGCAGGTGTCGACCTACTAGACCATACCCTACTGAAACACCTTCCTGCGAGAATTGAGAGATTAACCCAATTAAAAATGATAAATCAGGTAACAAGCGAAACTGGTGTGATCGGCCCAGCCTTACGGAAGTTTCCCACTGGCTACCAGGATAAATCGTGAAGCGCTCGCAGTGGGCAATCTAAAAGCCTAGCATACCAAGATTCGCACCCCATTTGGAGGAAAAATTCCTGCAAATACACCATAATTGGGGATTGAATCGTAGAAGACTGCGATGACGACTAGTCGCCCTGCCGCTACACCATAGCCCTAGAGGCAGGACTAGCCCAATTAAGGTCTCTATCTTGGCGGTACCATGTTATAGTTTATCTGCCCAATTATGGTCCATCTGCCCCAGTCATACCCTCTCCTTCTCTACTCGTTGTGATGAGAGCCTCGAACACCGACAAGTGGCCTCCCTCTCTACGTCGTTTTCCCTAAGTAGCAACCACCATTGCTGGACCTCTATCGTCCCTACGCGCTTGTCGTCCTCATACCGATCACCTTCGAGCCGAAGCCACCCACAACGTCTGATTGCCGTGAGCAAGCGCGCATCGCTCTTGCTATTGCAGCCTCGACTACTTGTGATCATCGTTGCTGCGCACCCTAACCATCGTCACTGCCATCGCTATCGACGTCGTTGTCACCTGCTGGAGAGGTTGTCGCCGCCAACCCTTGTGTCACGATGCCATCCGAATTTTAAGGTAACCGTTATTAATTAAGTTATTTGATTAATTAGAAATAATTAATTAATGTTTGATTAATTAATTGAAGATTAATTGATTAAATTAAGAATAATAATCAGTTGATTGTGATTATTACTTAAGTGGATGATTAACTAACATTGTTTGAAAGCATGAATTGAATCCAATTGCTAATTAGGTTTAATTAGCTAATCAATTAATTATAGTTAGGGTAATTATTGATTAAATTAATGCTGAGTGTTATAAAATGATTAATTGAGATTTATCAGTTAATTATTGATCTAATTAGATGAACTAATAAGGTTATTGATTTTTAATGGAGGATGAATTAATAAATAGATTGATTAATTAATTAAGACAAATAATGAATAAAGAAAACAAATTAATGACAATCTACATAGACTATTTTAGTTATTACATTACACTAATACTTAGACCAGCTTTGTATCCTATACTTGTAGGATTCGAACTCGAGGCAAACCTTTGACTTGGAGACAGTTAGGACAATACACAATAAGATGGATAGTTCCTTCATTTATTATCAGTAGATTCTTTGTCCTTAGTATATGATTGTTTTATTTGACTTTATAGTAGTTATTTGTTTATCTTGATATTCACTTATTATCGTTTCTTGAGCTTGAAATTTTATTTGCTAGACCTTATTTTAATCTTCTTGTCATTGATGTCTCTCATTGCCATTTATGCTATTTAATGTTATTAATACATGTGTCTTGATATTAGCGATATCATAGTGTAGGATATCGAGTATCCTACAAGACCCGTGTCTGCTATTTTGGCCCGTGCCTATACTTTAGGATGACCATGTCATAGTGTATCTTGTAGAGCTTTACTTTTGGTGATCATTTCTGCTTGTTTGGTTATTATTATTGTGTATACGTTCACATCTCGACTGCCCACTAGACCATATAGCGATAGCGTATTGTCACCCGCAGTCCGTAGCTAAATAGCTACATATCCTGTCTGCCCACTAGACCAGGTAGTGGTAGCATGTATTGTCGACCGCAAACAGTGACATTTATATGCTCTTATTAGACCGGATAATGGTAGCATGTATTGTCGTCCGCAGTTAGTAGCTGAGGAGATAGATAGCTACCTTATCCTATCTACCCACTAAATCAGACAGTGGTAGCATGTTACCGCAGATAGTGGATACTCTGACGGCTCACGATACTCTTTCGTGGTAGCATATTATTGCGCGCAGTCAGTACTTGTTATGTACATGTTATCGAATGTTATGTGCTTGTTTTGTGCAAGATCTAATTGTAAGATATGTACTCCCAATTTATATATGTATATGACCTTATCATACATAGTTGATCAAGTTAGTAGATGGTTATGTCACGTTGATGTTTTGTTATCGCTACTCATACTTTTGTAATAAGTATTACTCTTGAAACTGTTGTCTTTGATCTCCTTACACTTAATATGTATCATACACTATCTTTCCTATACTTGCTAAATCATTATACTCACTACCCCTTCCTTTTCCTTTTATTTCCAGGTTAGCAAGTAGAGGATATGTCATGTCACTCAGAGGTCATGGTTGCCAGTCCCGCTCGATTGCGGATGTTCATTTCGAGTTGTTTGTTTTCTTTGCCGCTGCATCTGTTTTATGTTTTCTTCTCTCAGCGAATTTTATGTTTTATTATAATAGTATAACTTTTATCTTATTTAGTTTAGTATGTTCACACGTACAAACATATATACACCCATCACCATAAATAAACTTAGAATTTTTTTTATATTGCATCGATGTTTATGTTGGATTGTATTGGTTGGGTACCGATTATTTCCTATGTTGTCAGTACGGGGTATTGTCCGGTCTTATGGACAAGTATACCTTGGGGGTGTGACAATAGCTCCGAGCAAAGCCTCATGAGTTCATTAGGATAAGTCAAGGTACTCGGGCTATTCAGGTTGAGCACTCAGGATGTTGAGCACTTTGGCAACTGATATGAGTGCTCTAGAAGCCGAGAGAGGTGCTTGGGAGGTCTAGCACTCTGGAAGCTAATATAAATGCTAAGGAAGCTAAGCACTTTGCATTTTGAAAGCAAGAGGTGGTGGCCGAAGCACTAGGTGTGAACCACATGGGCTCAATGTTGTAAAAATCGGGCTAGGCGGGCGCCTAAGCACCGCCTAGGCGCCAATCGGCCCCCAGCCGCTCCGAATTTGTGAAAATCGGCAGGGTTGTGGCAGGAGACCGCCTAGGCGCCCTAGGCGGGGCCTAGGTGCCCAGGCCATTTTTTTAAATTTTTTAAAGAAAATTTGATATAAAAAATATAGAAAAGGTGGGATATGCATTGGATAGGCTCATAGGCATATGCATATTAGTTGTTCTTGGATATTTATTTGATTAAATAGCTGCGTTGGATAGGTAGGGAGTTTTACAATATCAGTTGTTGAAAAATTAAAGGTACACTTAGTTGGCCTGGGGATGTACTTTTTGACGTGAACATTGGTGCATGGACTGGTGTTCTTCCAAACTACTTGATGAACAACCATCAATTTCACCTTGATATTCAAAATGAGCAAGATCATATCAGCAAGCTTATATCTTTGAGGAAGATGTTAAGCATTTTCACACGGTCAGTTTAAACACTTTAAGCTTCTTGTCATTTTGAATTATTTGATTAAGTTCAGAGGAAATATTACTATCATTTTATTACTAATCCACTATAGTCTATTTTTAATTGGTTGGTATATACCTATTTTATTATATTTTTAGTAGGCGAAATGATAGAAATATCTCAAGCTAAGGGTCCAAAGGAGAAGCATACATTTATTCATAATACCATTAACTGGACTCCTTATAAACAGTAAAAACGCCTAGGCCGCCTAGGCGGTGGTTCTCCGCCCGGCTACCGCCTAGCGATTTTTACAACCTTGCATGGGCTTGATGAACTAGAGGGGGACTATATATATATATATATATATATATAATAGAGAGAGAGAGAGAGAGAGAGAGAGAGAGAGAGAGAGAGAGAGAGAGATGGTACCTTACTTATCTTACGTCGCACATCCTGTGTGCACCTAAAAAAAATTTGGGTTTAAAATTTTTTTTGTCCTTAATGTTATAACTCAACCTCTAAACCTTAGAGGCAAAACCCAAAATGGCATACTCGCAAGCTAAAAAAATATAATCAATTCGTTTTCTTTTTCTATTAAAAAAAATAAATGTTAAATATTTGTGTTAAACACCATTACTCTGACATCCACTATATTCACCTCTCTACTCTTGAATCTTACATATTATTTAGCTAATACCCTTATAGTAGTTGTTGGTGTTATTTTAAAATAATTATCGGAGTTGTGAATACATTAATAGTAACTTTTCTTTTTTTAATTAAAAGTATGAAACATATTAATTCCATTACTACACTTTTTGCTTACTAGTTCCTTCCATAATCAATATTAAGATCATTTGTCCTAATTATTTTTAAGTGAAATTTAATTTTATAGTTGACCACAAGTTTTAGCCCATGGACCCAATTTAATGAAAATTAACCAAATTATTCAAATTATTTTAATTTATTTGATAACATTCTAACAAAAAAGTTATTTATTTTAACTAAATTATATTCAAATGCTAACCGGCCACATTAAGTTTAATTTAAAACACTAATTTTTAATAATTTGGTTATTTTAATAAATTTGAATAATAATTGTCTTTAGGTCATCACTCACTAAATGCATCCAACTTTATAAAACTTAATTTATTAACATTAAGATAAAATTTCTTGAATTTGATTCAAATTTTAATTTGGTTTAACTTAAAAAGTTACAGGTTAATCAAATTTAAAACATTAAATCTCAAAAGACTTCCATTTTTATAGCTTACTTGATTTGGTTCAAGAGTAAAATTTTTACTTATCTTCTATTATATTCCAACTCGGTATAAAAAGGGCAGTCTAGTACACGAAACTCTTGCCAATACAAGCAATATGAGTTTCGGGAAAGGATCTAATGTAGGCAACCTTACTTTGCTTTACAAGAGGTTGTTTCTAATGCCCACTAATCCTATGTGTACAGCTTGGCCCCACTCACCGTACACCTAGTAAACCAGGGAAACGAGAGTGGCTCCGGAGTTGGCGGCCACGTGCATGAGAATTTCAATCGCAAGTGTATGCCCTGCGGGAATCGAACCCTCGGTTGATGGATTTACCACCAAACCTTTACCAACTGCGTTGTGCCCCTAGGAGTAGAGGTTATCAATTTATAATCATTGAAACAGTGGGTGCAAAATACAACAATTTTGAGAATGGCAGCATAATGATGCTTCATTATCCTAACAGAATAAAGGTGCACAAAAGAACAACGTAAATAAGACTTAAGAAATATAAGCTGGCAAGAAAATCGAGCAGTGACATTGTGCAAAGCAAGACCAACAGAACAAAATTTAAAAAAAAAAATCATACAGAAGAAACTAGAGCATAACCAACCGAATAATGAAATCTTCAGTAGTCCCGAATTCTTTTTTCTCCTCTTCTTCCTCGACAATATCGTCCTCACTATCGCTACAGATTAATGCTTCACCACCATTGTGGTCATAATAAATTCTTCTACGACCAACTACTGACTGATCCTCAGTCATTATTTGATTCCTAGAAAACAAAATTTTAATTGAATACAATTAGCCACTCAAATTTATGTGATCAATGAAGGCATTCTTCCAAAACAACCTTTCATGCCAAACTTAAAAAAGAAAGAGAAAACAAAAAGATGGATGCAGTGAGAAGGTTTCCATGTTCCTCTCAAATTTGCATTAGAAATAAACAAAGGGATACACCCAAGTCTAAAAACTTCTACAAGAAGTATAATAAAATTTTGTCCATCTCTCCAACATTTGTACAATCGTAAAATCTGGTACGTAATAAGATGACTCCTCAGCCTGATCAGTACAAAGGAGAATTATAATCAAGTTAAAAGCTAATCAGACAGGAGAATCGTTCTATAGCTTTCGGCAAGTAGTCTCCCAAAATTAACGATAATTCATAATCTGACCACATCCTTTAACAGATAAACAGTTCGGACCTAAAAAGATAATGTTTAGTGCTTTAAGGGAATTTGAATTGCCACCTTGTTACCAAGTTATGTGAGAAAAATAACTCTCATTACATAAAGAATATTTCAGTATGTGCAACTATATCAAAACCTTGTTTCTACCTATTTCATAAGCCTTCTATCAGCATGTAGTATAATTCAGGAGGCACTGTAATCAGTCGCTGTTATGCAGACATACCTGTCTAAAAATATCCATGTAGTATAGAGAGGTAATTTTGACACTTCGGGCAGTTTAATCAATTGAACATTCTTTCCGCCAAAATTGTTGCCCATAAGAACAGTTGTGGATGCATATGAACTTTCTTCTTGACAACTACCACTATCCTTTTCTCCTGATTGTTCAAGACTATTTAGCGTACATAAGGCATCATCTTGTCTCCTAGTTAATAAATCTGCATGTAAATCATTATTATGATCCGAACAATTTCTGAACGATAGATTATAAACCAGTTGTGTCATGTTAATGAGACTCTGCTTGTTCTCTTCCATTTTTTTCTGGAACAAAAGAAGAAACATCAGGAATAAAATTTTAACAATTTTCAATTAACATTGGAATCCCAGAATTAGAACCTTAATGTAAGCACGACGATCATAAAACACTTGCTTCTTCAAGGAATCAATAATTTCCATAACATCTGCAGGAGTGTAGTTTTCTTCTCCAATCGCAGCAATCTGCAAGACAAAAAGAAGAATAAGAATTCACAGAATTTCAAAGCAAAGTAAAAATTGTCTATGCAGGTAATATTAATGCACTGTATAGAAAAATAATTAAAATTACATCAGTCCTAACCCTAAGAATTAAATCTTTAAGTTGAGTAATTAACTAAATCATTTTCTTTGCAGGTCATCACAAAATTTCCAAGAAAAACTATGAGTCATGGTCCAAATCGGATGACATGTGGGGTAACCTTAAACAAAGTTGAGGGGAGGCCCGGAGCAAGTCAAGAGTGATCGGATACTCGCGGGGAGACCCGGAGAAGATCGAGTGACCGGATGCTTACAGGGAGGTCAGGAATAGGTCAAGAGTGACGGAAAAATTGATGGGAGGTTTGGACCATGAGAGTAATTGTGGTCCTTCATTTGAGGGGAGAATTGTTGGGGATTCAATCAAAATCTCACATTGGAAAGACATAGAAAAAATCATGAGTTTAAAAAGATGAAGATATCTCCATTGACATAAGATCATTTGGATAGAGCCTAAGAACAAAACCACGAAAGTATAGTCTCAAAGTGGACAATATTATATCATTATGGAGATATCTAATATCCTTTGGTATCGACAAAAACAATTGATTGGGCAACCACTATAAAATAAAAATTTCAAGAATTTCCTCTAAGGAAAACTAATAGGTACCAAGTTTCAGATGTGGACCAGGTGTTGGATCATGGGTGAAACATGTTGGATCATGAGGAAAACAAACTCAAAACATAACTTGTATATTCTATGAGAGATAAAACAAAAAGGTATGTGAACAGAATTAATATATAGTCGCAGTTTATATTTTAGAATTAGTTATATATTTGTGGTATGTTAGCATATTTTAGAATATGTGTGGTGATAAGTTTGTGGGAAGTTAAAGGGGAAGAGATCTAAGAATTAATGTCAGAAGAAAGCATTGGTTTTGACTAAAGCCTTGGCTTTGGCTAGTGGAGAGAATTTTCTTTACCAAATTGTTTGTGTTAACCCTAATACTATTCTGTGTTTTGTGTATGCCTCTATTCTGATATTTGGAAACCTAACAAAAACTAAAAGATGAGTTTTCTACCTAGATAAATAAACAAGATTGACATTCACTCATATCAATTCATTTCTAGCTTTCTTGGCTGAAGAATCCAAAGACAGATTATCATCCTCCATATGAAAGACTTTTATTGAAAGGGCTGGTGTAAATTTTCATAAATGAAGTGCAAGACATTCAGCTTTCTTAATTTACTATTGTCATATCAACTAAGTCTCATAAGTCAAAGGTTTAACATATCAATCTCTAATAAACTTTTCAGTATTATATCAAGTCTTGTTTCAATACTTATTTAGTTGAATTATTAATGATAAAATAATTAATTTTGTTACACATAAGTTGTAAGCTCTAATTAACTAATTCATTATTTACTTAAAAATTAATTAAATTGAAGTAAATGCCAATTGAGTTTTAATTTTTAGCATTACTCATAAATTGTATACTTAAAATCTACTCAAAAAAAAATGATGAACCAGGCAGCAGACAAATTGCATTACTTAAAATCTACTCAAGTTTTGATGGGAAGATGTCCAAATAAGCAATGAGAAATTGAAATATTCCTTGGTCTTCAATAAAGGCTTGTTTCAGAGGAATTTTAAATTTGATTAAAAAGGGGCAGCCCGATCCAATGCAGGTCCCAAGGAAGAGTCTATTGTAGACCGTCTTACCCTACATTACTAGAGGTTGTTTTCGCAACTCAAACTCATGACCACCACGTCACACAATAGCAACTTTTTGTTGCAGCAAAGCTCCCCTTCAAAATTTGATTGAGGATGTAAAATATTATAAAGATTCGAACTTTATCAAAATTTGAAAATGTAAGATATAGTATTTTGGTATTAAATATATTTTAAATTTTATAACTACTTTTTAATTTGTACATATAAATTTATAAAAATGAGGGGGGAAAATCATGTTAGACTCTAACTCACCCAATTAAATTTGAAATTTCAAATTCAATATTTTTTTATTAAATTAAATTTGAATTTAAAAAAAATTATACCTTTACATTGAACTGCATAATTTTTTTTAAAAAATAACATTAATATATATCCCATCAATGCACATCTATTACAATCATCTTAATCTTTAATGATAGCCTCCGGGGTTATGGTGCAGCGGTAGGATGACTAGTCGCTATCCCAGGCATCCGCAGTTCGATCCCCAGCTACGGCGTATTTGCAGGAATTTTTCCTCCAAATGGGGCGCGAACCCTAGGACGTTGAGCTTCTAGACCGCCCACTACGAGCGCTTCCCGATTTACCCTAGCGGCCGGTGGGAAACTTCCGTGAGACCGGGCCAGTCGCCAGAGGTTGGAAAAACCTCGTTAATCATCTTAATCTTTAATGATAACTCCGCCTGTGACGACCTAGTCATAGTCGGTCCCAAGTTCGGATAAAGGAGGAGAGTTGAGTTAGGTTGCTAGCCAACGTAAAAAATTATGGCAAATACTCAATGAATAGATCCATTAAACTATTATGCTAATGCTAAGATGTTCCCCAAAAGAAACGCATTGCAGGGTCCGACTGTAACGTCTCGGCAAGGACCGTTACATTTCCAAAACTTGGATGTAGTGTTAAATATGCAAGGGTTCGCATTGCAGGGTCCGACTATAACGTCTCAACAAGGGCCGCTACATCTCCATGAGAATTTAAGTGTAGTGTTCAATAAGCAAGAGTTCTCACATTATAGGTGGGATAAGAATAAACATTATAAGAAAAGTAATAGTCTGAGATTTGGAACATGGAATATGAGAACTCTCACTGGTAAAACAATGGAGGTAATAGATACGATGATTTAGAAAAAAAATTAATATTTTATGTGTGCAAAAGACAAAACAAGTAGGCAAGAAGACAAAAATGATATAGAACTCAGGTTTTATGTTATGGTACACAAGAAAAAATAAAACAAGAAATAGAATGAGTATTTTTGTAGATAATTCTTTAAAAGATAAAGTTGTTGGAGTAGTTAGAAAATGAGATAGAATTATAGCTCTTTAAATAATAGTGGCGAAAGAAGTTGTAAACGTAATTAGCATATATGCACCTCAAGTAGGATTAGATGAAGAAACCAAATCAAGATTTTGGGGTGATTTAGATGAGGTATTACAAAGCATTCTGCCAAATGAAATGATTTTAATAGGAGGCGATATAAATGGACATGTCGGAATGAAAAATAAAGAATATGAGAGGGTACATGGGGGATATGGGTTTGGAACAAGAAATGAAGAAGGAAAAACTATATTGGATTTTGTGATAGCATATAACCTTATACTAGATAATACATTATTTAAGAAAAAAGAACACTTGGTCACATTCAAAAGTGAGAATAATAAATCGCAAATTGACTTTTTTATGGTTAGGAAGAGAGATAGAAAGATTTATAAAGATTATAAGGTCATCCCTAGAGAAAACTTAATTACCCAACATAGATTAGTAGTGATGGATATGCGCCTTAATCATAATATCAATAGAGAAAAAATATACACGACGCCTAGAATTAAGTGGTGGAAGGTAAAGGATGGGAAACAAAACATAGTGAAGGAGAAAATAAGAATACAAGCATTAGATGAAATATACAGTGACTCTAATACGATATGGGATGAGATGATATGAAAGTTAAAAATAATAGCTAAGGGTGTACTTGATGAGTCAAAGGAGCATGCACCACCAAGTAAGAAATTTTGGTAGTGCAATGAGAAAGTACAAGAAAAAGTGAAGGGAAAAAACGAATAACCTATACGAAATTATATATTTGTAAGAAGGAGAAAAACTTAAAAAAAATAAACAATAGCCAAGAAAATAACTAAGAAAGCAGTAAATGAAGCAAAAAAAAACTATTGAATGATAATATCAAAACTTAGATACAAAATAAGGGAAAAGAGACATTTATAAAATAGCTAAAGCGAGAGAAAGGAAAACAAGAAACCTTAGCCAAATAAGATGTATTAAAGATGAATGCAATAGAGTACTAATAAATGATAGTGAAATAAAAAGTGGTAGAGGATTTACTTTCATCAATTTTTTAATGAAGGTGTAGGGAACCAACTTAACTTAGGTAGTTCAAATGAGTATAGAAATTTTAATTTTCATCGTAAAATTCAAATTTCAGAAGTAGAACAAGCTTTGAAAAGGATGTAAAATTGAAAAGTCGTGGGACCAGATGATATCCCAATAGAGGTATGAAAGTGCTTAGAGAAACAAGGTATTGAATAGCTTGCAAAATTATTTAATATGATATTAAAAACAAAAGAAATCTAATCATTGGATAGTAAGTACTCTAGTTCCCTTATATAAGAACAAAAAGTCGTACAAAATTGTGCAAACTATAGAGGTATTAAACTAATAAGTCATACCATGAAATTTTGGGAAAGAGTAATAAAAAATGATTAAGGAAGGAGACCACGGTGATGGAAAATTAATTTTGGTTCATGCCTGGAAACTCGACAATAGAACTATACATCTTTTTAGATAATTAATTGAAAAATATCGGGAGCAAAAGAAAAATCTACACATGGTATTCATTGATTTAGAAAAAACTTATGATAGGGTCCTAAGAGAATTTATATGGAGAATTCTAGAAAAGAGAGGTGTTAGCGTAACATATATTGAACTAATTAATGATATGTAGGAAGATGTAACTACCAGAGTAAAAAACTTCAGGCGGATCAACTGAAGCATTTCCAATAAGGATAGGGTTACATCGAGGATCAACTCTAAGTCTCTCTCTTTTTACACTAATCATGGACGAACTTACTAGACACATTCAAGATACAGTACCATGGCATATGTTGTTTTATAGACGAGACACGTGAAGGAGTAAATGTTAAACTAGATTTTTGGTAGGAAACACTAGAAGTGAAAGGTTTTAGGCTTAGTAGAGTAAAGACAGAATATATGGAATTTAAGTTTAGCAATATTAGACGTAATGAGACAATTATTAAGATAGGAGATGACAAATTGTCTAAAACTGAGAGCTTTAGGTATTTAGAATCATTTTTGCAAAGTGATGGAAGAATTGAAAGAGATGTCTTACATAGAATATAAGCAGGATAGTTGAAATGAAGGTTAGCATCGGGTGTTTTATGTAATCACAAAGTACCTCTAAAACTTAAAGGGAAGTTCAACAAAACGACAGTTAGACCTACTATGTTATATGGTGTTGAATCTCGATCTATGACTCGGGCACACGAGCAAAAGATGAAAGTTGTAGAGATGAGGATGTTACGGTGGATGTGTGGACATACGAGGATAGACAGAATAAGGAACGAGAGCATTAGAAAGAAAGTCGAAGTTGCATCTATTGAGGAAAAACATCGAGAGACATGTTTAAGATGGTACGGACATGTACTTAGACAACCAATAAATGTCCCTGTTAGGCGATGTGAAACTATGATAAATACGCACATTAAACGAGGGAGAGGAAAACAAAAAAAAAACTTGGTTGGCAATAATAAAACAAGATAAATTTTATTTAAATATAAATGATGATATAATAAGGGACAGAGCCAAATGGCATAGAAGGATCCATATAGCCGACCCCAACTAGTGGGATAAGGCTTGGTTGTTGTTGTTATTAATCTTTAATGATATTTTAATGAAATAAATTAAAATTAATCAAAGAAAAATAAATAAATTATTTTCTTAACTTAATCAAATGAATTTGTATTCATTCAAAGCTAGCAAAAGATGTGGAGGAGAAGCTCGACGTGAACTCGTTAAATCCTAATTTTTCCATCACTTACTCGCATGATTTATATCTATCTTAACATCCAATAACCAAATTACACAAAAGAATACTCGTTGATGCAAATTCTATCCTATTTAAATTTTTGTATTTAAAATTTTTTAAAAAATTTAAACACTAATTAAGCTGAATTAAACCCATATTTGGGTTTTAGATGTCGAATAAAAATTGGTTTAGGATTGAATGGAACCCATCAAGTAAACATAGCTGATTGGAATCATGTGGGTAAAACAAGTTTAATTTAGATTTATTTTAGTCAATTCAATCCCGGACCAAATTTCTATATATATATATATAGTCTAACATGATGATGTTTAATAAGATTAGTGAAATTTTTATTTAATTTCTCTCTTGTATTCTCCTCCTCTCCCTGCCCTTTTGCTAGCTTGTCACTTACCTCCAACCACCCACTACTAGCAGCCTACCTATTATTGACCCCCAATTCTCTTCTCCCCTCTCCTCCATCAACCATTCTCTCTCCTACTCTTTCTGTTCCTCTTATCCCTTTATTTCCGCCGCATAAAACTGCCACTATTAGAGCTATAATGTCATCTTGTTGTGCTAATATCATCTTGCGTTCCAATTAGAGGACAGAACAATTTCCGTTTGTGTAGACAAGCATAGCTCAGCACTTTAATCCTTGATCAAAACATTCATCAATTTCACCTACTCAATTTCGTAGTGAATATGAATGCAAACAAATGGATTAATAACAAGGAATGCGTGATCAACTTGGGTCGTATCTAACAAGCATGGAAATTACAATAAAGAAGTGAAGAAACCCTATAAGCAAGCATAGTAGAGCATTGATTTGTTTGACCATGGTGAGCGTGATCCTATTGAAGTGTTTAGCACATGATTACAACTTATAAAAGATTATCATGGGCTTTGTATGTCGATTTGCTTTACTCGAGCCAATTTGGCAAAAGAATTGGATTCATTTCATTTAATATAGGAGGGGGCTAATAGAAATTTTACTAGATTAGAGGGTGCCTAAGAGTGTTTTTACAAATAAGAATCCTTGATTATGTATGGTAAAATGTGCATTGACGGAATAACTCCCCACTAAAGAGTGAGGGCAATTCGAATGGATATGCGAGAGAAACTAAATCTTCCTCAAGGTGTTGAAACCCCTTCCCTCCTCTCGTTTAGTCGAAACGCCCATCTCTCTCTTCTTCTATAAACCTTTCCTTTCTTCCATGGTCAATGAAAGCCTCTAGAACAAGTTGTAGACTCCCTCTTCTCTTCTCCTTCAATAAAAGACGGAGTTTTGATTGGATAAGACTTTAAATCTAAGTTTTCATGCTTCTCGAGATTTATTTGAACCCTAAGATGAATGCGTGGAATTTTAAGTATAGGAGTTTGGCTCTTATGTTAGTGGAAGCCTAAATGCCCTCAATATATAAAAATGCCAAAAGAGGAAATCACTTTTTAATGGAAGGACCAATCACGTATAGATATGAGGTCATCATGATAGAGGCTAGATAACAATTTAATGGTCGTACAATTAACAGAATGGTTGTATTAAATTGGAGAGGAATAGTTCTTAGAATCTGTTATATATACGAGGCATTGCATTTACGACAAAATAAGAAACCCCTCAAGCCCTACAATTAAGTTGGGCATTAGACGATTGGTTGAGGCAA